>JAECUM010019209.1:0-59772 GCA_016617855.1 Megalonaias nervosa | reverse complement strand
GTGTGTGTCTGTCTGTCTGTCTGTCTGTCTGTCTGTCTGTCTGTGTAAAAAATCAATTATTTCCCACACAAAGATGGCTCACTTAATTATGTTGCTTTACTTATACGTACGAAAAGACAGTCATCAAATTATATAATATCAGAAGAAATTACATCTACGAAATGAAGTTTTAATAAAATATCACTTTGTATTAGGGTTATAATCTGGGAGATCCGGAGCTTTTTCATGCGGTACTTAAGATTTGATTTTGAGGACACCAGTTTTTCATTGTTCATTCCCCCTTTAATCATAAGCAAATTTCACTTTCACATTAGATTTTCTTCTTTTTGCATTGTTTCTTTTTCGTTCACAAGTGTATAGAAATCAGTGGCATGGCAAAAAGCCAGAATTCCAACTTCTAGTGACGTTTGTTTTAGTACAAAAAGGATAACTACGAAAATTTGTACTGTCATGAAATGTTTCCATTTCACGAGTGAAATATTTCCATATATCTACTAAAAAGCGTAGATTTCCTGTCTATCGTGTATTTTAAGGCAAAATCCGTTGATTTGCATTAATTGTTTATTTCTGCATTCTGTGTGAATGTGATTTTAGGTTACATTACTACATCAATAAAAAGAAGTTACGAAATTTTACAGTCATATTAGGACAGCGACCTTTTCCAAATTTAGCCTGTATATATAATGCTTCGAATTATGTGTTTTGTCAAACTATGACTGTTTTCTACGAAGGAGCATTAGTGCAAATTGGATTTATTTATCCTGTGCCAAGTAAGTCGAAATTTCGACTTAATATGTCGCAATTCTGACTTGTTATCTCGAAATTTCAAATAAGTATCTCGTTTATCAGAGTTAACATCTCGAAATTTAGAGTTATTATCGCGAAATTTTGACTTGGTAGCTAGAAATTTCGGCTTAGTATATCGAAATTTCGACTTTGTATGTGGAAAATTTCGAGATATTATCTCGAAATTTCGATTTGGTATCTCTAAATTTCGACTTATCGTCTAAGTCGAAATTTCAAGATACCGACTAGAACATCAACATAAAAGTCAAAAATTTCGAATTACTTTCCACAGGATAAATCAATCCACTTGGCCCTTGTGCTCCGTCGTAGTTTTCAATTACTGAGATTTTATCTTTGCTAACACATTTGTTTTGCGCGGATTGATTGAGTGAACATGGGGTGGGGATTCTGTAGAAACATCACAGAACCTTTGTAGAATTTAATTATTCTAATTTTAATTGTAGGGATTTTGGTTCTTTAATTTGCTTAATTCTGCATTCAAACGAGAACTTTTTTGTGGCCTGGCGACTTTGGACTCTTGTTAGGTGATACCGACATTTTAGATTGTCACTTAATTTCCGTTTGCAATCAGTACTCATCAATGTCCGATTTCTCCATCATTTTCAAACCTTACTATGATTGTGATGAAGTTCAAATAGCTAATTAAACAATGTTATTACTATATTTAATCAAGAGTGTGTACGGTTTGTGGTAGAGTATAGAAGGTATATTTCCCAAATGGGAAAAGGAAGTAGTCCCTAAGCGATATATTATTCGTACATGGACCACATCTGACGTCATCGCCTTCCATATTTGTATGTCGTCGAGATTCGAACCTGGATTCTAATAGAACTATTTAGTGATAGGACTTGTATTTTTTTCATTCTTAGGATTAAATTTTGGATTATATTCACAAACCGTAAGTCCTATTTACCAATTTTTACGTTGTTTTCTAGGGAAATAAATTATTTTGTTAAAATATACAAAGCTTGTTGACTTCACTCTTTTCTTCTGTTTCATTTGTACGAGCCTACACGTAACAGGAGAAAATTGGGTCGCTCGTCCTTGGGATATAAGAATTTTGGTTAAATATCTCAGAAAATTGTTTTTTGAAATTTAAATTCCCCTAGTCTTTAAATCCCAAGTACTATTTTACATTTTTATTTGAAATTTTAAGTGAAAACAACAGGCTTTGATTTACAATGTCATCAAAAGTGGAAATATTTCTGTCTAATCCAACTCAGGAGCAGTTGGATAGTCTGAAGAAAGATGAATTGCTTGATCTTGCCAGAAAGTACGATCTTTCTGAAGCAAAACCTTCCTTGACGAAACAAGAAATTAAAAATATTTTGATCCAATATTTGGTAGGGAAATATATTTTTGATAAAAGTGGTTTGGCATCAGTCAGCAAGTCTATGACAGACACTGACATTAAAATAATGGAATTAAAAATGAAATATAAGATGGAAGTAGAGTTAAGGAAGCTCGAGCTTCACAAAGAAGAAAAAGAGAAACAAATGCAGTTTGAAGAGAAGCAATTGCAAATGCAATTTGAAGAAAAGGAAAAAGAGAGAGAAACAGGAGAGGGAGAAAGATAAACAATTACAACTTGAAAAAGAGGAGAAAGAGAGACAGGAGAGGGAGAAATATAAACAATTACAATTTGAAAAAGAAGAGAAAGAGAGACAGGAGAGGAGAAAGATAAACAATTACAATTTGAGAAAGAGGAGAGAGAGACAGATGCAATTACAAAGAGAGAAAGATGAAAGGGAATTTCAACTTAGAATGAAAGAATTTGAGCTGGCAAGTGGCAAGCACGATTCCACTTCACATACAGATTCAAGTTTTGACATTACAAAAATATTAGGGTAGTTCCCCCTTTTAGAGAAAAAGAAGTAGACAAATATTTTCCTCGTTTTGAAAAAGTTGCGGAAAATTTGAAATGGCCAAGGGAGTATTGGACTCAGCTACTATTATGTATACTAGTTGGTAAAGCTAGTGATATTTACCATTCAATGTCAGTACAACGAAGTTCTGATTGTGATTTGGTTAAGGAATGCATCTTAAGGGGTTATGCGTTCGTCCCTGAGGCTTATCGGCAAAAATTCAGGAACTATAAAAAGGGAGCTGGACAGACTTATGTCGAATTTGCTAGAGAAAAGAACAGTTATTTAAGAGATGGTGCTTAGCCAAGAAAGTTGAACATGATTATGAAAGTCTTGAGCAACTTGTGTTACTTGAAGAGTTCAAAAACTGTGTTCCTAATGACATTAAGAATCATCTTGAAGCATACGATTGAAACCTTGGAAAATGCTGCTCTTGCTGCCAATGAGTACTCCTTAACTCATAAAGTTCCTGTTGTAGGCAAATCATTCACTCAGCAGTCTACTGGTAGAAAGGTATTTCAGCCTAATACGACTCCTTCTAAAACTCAGTCTGGCACAACTTTTAAAAATCAAGCTTCTGATAAACTTGACTCAAAATCCTTGTCTATTCCTACGTGTACCTATTGCAAGAAAAAAGGACACATCATTTCTGATTGCTTCAAATTGAAATATAGGCATCAGAATCAAGATAGACCTATCCCAAATGCTCTTATTTCTAAGAGGTCAAGGTCACGGTCATGTATTGAAAGTAATACATTTGTTGGGTCTAATAAACCCCAGTCTGATTTTATTATGGAGAATTATGAACCATTCGTGTCGAAGGGTTCTATATCACTCTTGGGTGATTCGGCCAATCCTATCCCTATTAAAATTTTAAGGGATACAGGAGCTTCTCAGAGTCTTTTAGTGTCAGGCATTTTGCCTTCTTCTGAGAAGTCCTGTTCTAATGAGAGTGTTCTCATTCAGGGAGCAGAGTGCGGCTTTGTTAATGTTCCTCTCCATTCTGTAAATTTGTCATCAGACGTAGTTTCAGGACCTGTGACAGTCGGTATAGTGTCTAACTTACCCGTTGAGGGCATTCATTTGTTGCTAGGCAACGACCTAGATGGAGACAAGGTTGTGGTTAATCCACTTGTAACTGACAAGCCTTCTTTGGAGCAGAAAGTTGATCCTATTGAAAAAGAATACCCTGAGTTATATCCAGCTTGTGCACTTACCAGAGCTATGTCAAAGAATGCTCTTGAGAATGATTTTGATAAGGAAAATATTCCTTTAGCTGACACATGTATTGGTCAGGCTTTTGATGAGATCACTTTCACTTCTAATTTGGATCAATCGAAAGGTATTGATCACAGTGATCCTCTTTTAAATACTCATTCTCTTTTATCTAATCAGGGTGATAAACGACAATCACTTGTCATCGAACAGGAAAAAGATCCTGAGATCTCCTGTTTGTTTCAGAGGGCCATTAGTGAAACTGAAGCCACTGAAGTACCTGTCTGTTATTTCATTAAAAATGGAATTCTTATGAGAAAATGGAGATCTCCCGAGGTACCTGATAATGACGAGTGGTCAGTGAACTATCAGATTGTAGTTCCAAAATCTTACAGACAGGAAATACTTAGTTTGGCCCATGAAACTCCTCTGGCTGGTCATTTAGGGATAAATAAAACTTATAACAAGATCTTGATTCACTTTTATTGGCCAAAAATCAAAAGTGATGTTTGTAAATTTTGTAGATCTTGTCATACTTCTGAAATGGTAGGAAAACCCAATCAGAAGATACCTAAGGCTCATCTGCAACCTATTCCTGCATTTGACGAACCATTTAGCAGAATTATGGTAGATTGTGATGGTCCCTTACCTAAGACCAAGTCAGGCAACCAATATTTGTTGACCATTATGTGTGCGTCAACAAGATTCCCAGAGGCAATTCCTTTGAGGAATATTATAGTAAAAGCTTTGATAAAGCTTTTTACTCAATTTGGCCTTCCTAAATCTGTTCAATCAGGTCAAAGGTCAAATTTCATGTCTGGAATTTTCCAGCTTGTTACACTTGAATTTGGCACTCCGCAGTTCAAGTCAAAAGTGAAAATATGGTTTCACAAAACTTTACTTGAGAGAACATTTGAGTCCTGTAATAGAGTTCATTCTCTCTTGCTCATTCTTCGAAATTTTCTTCAAATTAGATTTTACGGCCCTTACAAAGTAAAGAAGAAAATGAATGAGTTAAATTATAATTATAGTACTCTGGTCTAAATAAATTAATGGAGTACTAGTATATTGAAAGAGATAGCCAAGTAAATTATTACGATTAATTTAGTTGTACCTGTCCCACCAACTGAGGATTTAACTGAAGAAATTCAATTGGACACCGTTGATCTTGGGGCAACAAATCTTCAGAATTCGGAAATTATGAAAGATCTAGACCAGAAACTTTTGCATTTGCAACAACAAGAAAGAAATGAACTTAAACAGTTATTATTCGAATGCGAGCACTTGTTTCCGGATACTTCTACGAGGACAAACAAATTTTTTCATGACGTTGAAATTGTAGATCCAAAACCTGTGAAACAACACCCATACAGGATGAACCCTCTCAAACAGGAATACTTGAAAAAGGAAATTCAGTATTTGCTGGAGAACGATTTCATAGAGCCCAGTAAAAGTGATTGGAGTTCACCATGCATACTTGTTCCGAAACCGGAAAAAATTTTCCGTATGTGCACTGATTGTAGGAAGGTGAACAGTGTGACAAAAACAGATTTATTTCCATTACCAAGGATCGATGATTGTATTGATAAAATTGGAAATGCCAAGTACGTCACCAAATTTGACCTTCTGAAAGGCTTTTGGCAAATTCCACTCACGGAAAGAGCGAAAGAAATTTCGGCGTTTGTGACTCCAGATGGACTCTATCAATATAAAGTAATGCCGTTTGGGATGAAGGGTTCTCCAAGTACGTTTCAACGCTTGATGAATATGACTACTTCCGGTCTAGATAATTGTGATGCTT
Organism: Megalonaias nervosa; assembly: GCA_016617855.1. NCBI lineage: Eukaryota > Metazoa > Mollusca > Bivalvia > Unionida > Unionidae > Megalonaias > Megalonaias nervosa. Next base: position 54,084 of record JAECUM010019209.1, on the reverse strand, counting down.
ATATTGATGATGTCATCATCTACAACGATACCTGGAAAGGACATCTAGCCACGATTCGGAAATTCTTTGAAAGACTCACTGATGCTAACTTGACAATCAGTTTATTTAAAAGTGAGTTCTGCCGTGCTTGTGTGACTTTTTTAGGACATACTGTGGGACATGGTCAAGTTAAACCTAGGCTTTCTCTGATTTTCCTGTGCCTGTCAGTAAAAAGCAACTGATGTGATTTTTGGGTATGGCCGGATACTATCGAAAGTTTTGTTCCAATTTTTTTAATATTGCTGAACCTCTGACAAATTTGTTAGATAAGAGAAACAACTTTCTCTGGACCGAAAAATGTCAGGAAGCTTTCGATAGGTTAAAAGCCATACTCAAAAGTGCGCCGGTTCTAACAGCTCCAAATTTCAATCAGTCTTTAAAATTGTCTGTGGATGCAAGTGATGTTGGGGTTGGAGCAGTATTGATTCAAGAAGACAGCAATGGTATTGATCACCCAGTGTGCTATTTCTCTAAGAAATTAAATAAGCATCAAAGAAATTACTCAACAATCGAGAAGGAATGTTTGGCTTTAATATTGGCATTACAGCATTTTGAAGTTTACATTAGCTCGGCTCCTTCTCCAGTTGTTGTGTATAGTGATCACAAACCCCTTACTTTCATCGACAAGATGAAAAATAAAAATCAAAGATTATTAAGGTGGAGTTTGTTTTTGCAATAGTATAATCTCAACATCAGGCACATCAAGAGAAAAGACAATTTGATTGCAGATGCACTTTCCCGTGTATAGAAATATTATTTCATATACACTTTATATAATTCATAAGAATTTTCATGTAATTTTGTTTACCTCATGTATAATTTACATATGGTAAAAAGAAAGCTTTATTACATAAATCTTTCTTTTTTCTTTATGGGGGGAAGTGTTACGTATATGTAATTAAATTGCTTGTGTGTTAATTTTAAAATTCTTTTTATTTTTTGTTTCATTACATTTTATTGTAATGATTATTGAAAGGATTCGAAATTCTTTTTCAGTAATTCGATATTTTCTTTTAGTAAATATTGTTTATCTAAGACGTAAAACGTGTTACATGAGAATTATTTTTAGTTAACCTAGTTCGTCTTAGGTTGGGAACTTCGTAAACAGGCAGTTAAAATGATTGGTCAGTATCAGGACCATACTTTGACTGCGTGATCACTATGTGTAAACAACGTTTCTTTATTATTGGTTCTTAAGTGGGGCTTCACTGGTGTACGTGATAGATTTCTTGTAGTAAGAGACCACATGACCCATCTCGCGAGACTTGAAACGATGTTTTTGGGGTTTAAATACGCATTCTTAATATTTTTCTGTCAGAGTCGTTTTAACATCTTGAAGGAACAAGGTGTTTTTTTTATTGTTGCCAGATTGTTTGTTTTTCCTCTGTTTTTTGGATTTAATAATTTATTCTCCTGGAAACTCAACAAGTTGACTTTCTTATAAAATATTCTGAAAGATATTCATGGAAATTTATTCTGGAATTATTCGGAAACAAAAACTGTGATTCAATTGAGGAATTGTTGATATTCGTACATGGACCACATCTGACGTCATCGCCTTCCATATTTGTATGTCGTCGAGATTCGAACCTGGATTCTAATAGAACTATTTAGTGATAGGACTTGTATTTTTCATTCTTAGGATTAAATTTTGGATTATATTCACAAACCGTAAGTCCTATTTACCAATTTTTACATTGTTTTCTAGGGAAATAAATTATTTTGTTAAAATATACAAAGCTTGTTGACTTCACTCTTTTCTTCTGTTACATTTGTACGAGCTTACACGTAACAAGGGAAAATGAATTTTGCCAGACTAGACAACACCAGCTTCTGAAAGTGCAATGAATGAATTACCAAATACATAAAATGTAAAAAAAAAAAAAAAGCTATCAGCTCTTTGTTTTACAGTTTACCTCTTAAGTTGAGGAAGAAAAAAAATGACCAAGCGGAGCTAGCATTTTTTTGAAAAGTGCACATCTGGAGTGAGACCAATCTGTGTACTCTATACCCATATTACATCCATCAATCCTACACCAAAATAAAGGGAATTAAAGGTTCTTTGAAGAGTGCCTGAGATATACAAGGTCTTTTTTAAAATAGCTAGTATAGCCATTGAGGAAACCTGGGTAAATTCTTTTACTTTAAAATTCTAACCCTATTTAAAATACGAAACTGTAGAGCACCACCTAATCTGTTGTCCATACCCATCTATCCCTTCAAATCATGTTGCTTAATTATACATTACGTCACATCCCATGTGCTATGAATTTTGTTTCCACTCAGTAGATTTTGAAGGACATCATGGATTGCAGTCATGTTTGGTTTGCATTTTGTACTATAATGACGTAGGCCAATTTTTATTTGAGCTAGTTTTGTGCACAGTTTTGGCCCCAGTTTAATTTGGTCCATCCCAATTTTCGTGTCCACTAAACAATTTTTGAAGAGCTTATAAATTGGAATCAGATATGGTATGAGGCTTTATTTTTAGAAGACCTAGGTCAGGTTTGATTGTTACTGTTTTCTGGAAAGGTTACAGTTATGTCCCCTGTTTGCTGAGACCTTTCCACTTTTTTTCCACACTATTACATTTGAAGGATTCATGGATTGAAACCACATTTGGTACAATGCTTTTCATCAAAGAACTCCTTTCAAAGTATTTAAATTGTCATTTATTAGTTCATATCAAATGTAAATGTATTTATAAACCTCTTCTGGGAATCCCAGATAAATGTATTTCCAAACCCGTCTTGTGAACCCCAGGTAAATGTTTATTAGCAAACCTATTATATGAATCCCAGGTAAATATCTATTTGCAAATCCCTCTTGTGAAACAAAGGTAAATGTGTATTTGCAAACCCTTCTTGTGAATCTCAGGTAAATATGTATTTGCAAACTTTTCATTGGAATCCCAGGTAAGTGTCTATTTGAAAACCCATCTTGTAAACCCCAGGTGAAAGATTTTTGCAATTGTATATTTGTAAACCTCTCTTGTGAATCCCAGGTAAATGTGCATTTGGAAAGCCATCCTGAGAATCTCAGGTAAATATGTATTTGCAAACCCATCTTGTGAACCCCAGTTAAGAGTGTATTTGCAAACCCCTCTTGTAGATAAATGTGTATTAGAAAACCCTTCTTATGAATCCTAGGTGAATATGTATGTGCAAAACCTCCTATGAATCTCAGGTAAATGTGTATTTGCAAACACACCTAGTGAACCCCAGGTAAAAGTATATTTGCAATTGTGTATCTGCAAACCTCTCTTGTGAATTCGAGGTGAATGTATTTGAAAACACCACTTATGAATCCTAGATAAAATTATTTTGTCCATCCCATTTCAATGACGTCAATCACACTACGAAAGTGTGGTCTTAACTTTGAAGTATTTCTTCCATCCCATTCGAATGGCTTTACTCACTATAGAAATGTAATCGCGTCTTCTCTGAAGTATTTTTCCATCCTATTCGAATGGCTTCAATCACACTATAGAAGCGTGATCTTAACTTTGAAGTATTTCCTCCTTCCCATTCGAATATCCTTAATCGCATTATAGAAGTGTAATCACATCTTCTCTGAAGTATTTCTTTCAATCATTCGATTGGCTTCAATCACAACATAGAAATGTAATCGCGTCTTCTCTCAGTTATTTCTGCCGTCCCATTCCAATGGCCTCAATCACGCTATAGAGGTGTGAGCATGTCCACTTTCAAATATTTCTTCCACTCCATGGGAATAACTTCAATCACGCTATACAGGTGTGAGCATGTCCACTTTCAAATATTTCTTCCACTCCATGGGAATAACTTCAATCACACTATACAGGTGTAACTCGTATTTTCCATAGCTGAATGAAGACTTTTGATGTAGGAGTTAACTAATTATTTCTATTATACTAGTAGTGCAGCCCGTAGGACTATTGAAATTTCGCGTCAAGCATGCCTCAAAACATCTTTAAAAATGAATTAACTAAATATCTTTTGCAATTTTACTTAGAATATCCTTTCCATAATGACCTCAAATAATGCCGCTAAATATTCATAATCTATTCAAAAGAATTCGTACACGTGTTGTGGCATAATTTGGATATATAACTTTAATCTACTACATTTCGTCAGCTTCACAAAAAGTAGCTATATGTGCGACTTTTCATTGATCCATTTTCTAGTTTACAAATTAAGGAATGTCTAATTTATTCTATCTCTTTTACCGTTCCAAAAGAAGTTATTAAAAATTATATGTAATGTTTGGATTAAATTATTTGGATGGTTTGGAAGGGTGGTGAGCCCACAAACAAGAACTAGCAATGCTTTTTAAAGACTGACTTATTAAAATTATTAATAAATTTCTAGCAGACCAAATACTGATGATCTTTATAGCTGACTCAGCTGCCACATCAAAGTTTTGAACAGTAATTCCTTTAGCTTTCAACTTAAATTTGACATTTAATATTGTAAATTGTTCATATCCAGTCCACTTAAACTTACTACGAGTAATCAGTTCTAGTCCTACAGCCCCTATCGGCTCCCAACCATATAACTTCTGTCTTGTCCTAATAAGTGTTCATGCCAGGGCAATCCACAAAGTGATCCAACCAGTAGTGTATATTCTAGGAATTCTCTGGTACCATCAAGCATTAAATTTGTATCATTAATATACTGACTTAAAGAGGTATTTACCTCCAGTAAATTAATTTGTCTAACGTTTGCTTTTGCTTTAATTGCTGCACCAATGAACAGATTAAAAGAAAGGGTTATCCTGTCTCACCCTAAGCTCTGTGTTCAACAGTTTAAACAAAAACCATTATTAATAATGCAACTGGAGATATAAACAAAGAAGGTTTTTGCCCACTTGGGAAAATTATTTCCAAAAACTGACAAACTCTTAATAGTGAAAGAGAAATTTCCATTGTAATGCGTTAAAATCCTTTCCAAAATTTAGTAAAATTAACACACCTGGTTGCGTCATTGTTTCTCTATATTTTGTTACATCATAAATAAGTTGTTTGTCTGTTTCTTAAGAATTCCTTTTGCGAATGATCAATTCAGTATTGGTTTCGTCTGATCACATAAATAGCAAGTACAAGTTATAAGTCCTAGTTTCTTTATAACTGACTGCAGACCAGAATTAGAGCGTCGTTTAAAGACCGGATAATCTCAGCGTGCATATCTTTCCAGGTTAGTTTAAAGACCGGATAATCTCAGCGTGCATATCCTTCCAGGTTAGTTTAAAGACCGGATAATCTCAGCGTGCATATCCTTCCAGGTTAGTTTAAAGACCGGATAATCTCAGTGTGCATATCCTTCCAGGTTAGTTTAAAGACCGGATAATCTCAGTGTGCATATCCTTCCAGGTTAGTTTAAAGACCGGATAATCTCAGCGTGCATATCCTTCTAGCATAGTTTAAAGATCGGATGATATTAGGGTGCATATCCTTCCTTGTACAGAACGAGGTTTGATAACGAATATTGGTATAATCAGTTATTACTCTTCCATACTCGTAGATAAGTTTTGAAAACTTAATATCAGTTATTACTTTTTCGTCTTTGTATATAAGTTTATTACTCTTAATATCAGTAATCACTCTTCCATACTCGTAGATGAGTTTATTACTCATACTATCAGTTATTACTCTTTCGTACTCGTAGATGAGTTTATTACTCTTAATATCAATAATCACTCTTCCATACTCGTAGATGCGTTTATTACTCATAATATCAGTTATTACTCTTCCGTACTCGTCGATGCGTTTATTACTCATAATATCAGTTATTACTCTTTCGTACTCGTAGATGAGTTTATTACTCTTAATATCAGTAATCACTCTTCCATACTCGTAGATGAGTTTATTACTCATACTATCAGTTATTACTCTTCCGTCCTCGTAGATACGTTTAGAGACTGGTTTGTCAATAGTGTTTGTTTTTTGGGGTATTCTTTTGATATAATCTTTATACGTTCTATTAATTTTTTACCGTTTTCATACTGTTTAATTATTTATTCTGATTCTGCTTTATTATTCATCTTCGGATCTTTCTAGTTCCTCTTATGTATATATTTTTGACTATAATAGTTCTGAACCCATTTTAGAATTTTTTTAAAGATAAGTTCTTATATATTTCTCCCTCATCATTATGTTCAAACTCTCCCAAACAAACAGGTCGTCTATGCTATATTTTATATAATTCACATTGTTCAGTATTGATATTGATGTCTTTTGGTAACGGTATTCGTCTGGTGTATATGTAATCCAATTATTTATAATTTGAATGAAGTCCTGGTCCGTTTATAATGAATTATTCAATCTGAAAATCTAGATCTCCAGGTTGACTATTTACGCATAGTACAAGCCTGATCATAAGAAAATCAGACTTAGAACTTAGACCAATAGTATCAGAAATTAAACCAATAGTATTAGAACGTAAACCAATAGTATTAGAACGTAAACCAATAGTATTACATTCAACAGTAGATTCAGTTCAAAAGAGAAAATAATCAAGTCTGATTTTCTTTCTCTTTGGACGTTTCCAAGTGTATCAGCTTGTGTCTGGACTATAGCTTTCCGCATATAACAATGAAATTTAAGGTATGTTTCATTAGGTCCGAAATCTCATGATGCCATCGATGCAATGTTAAGCACACCGTTCTCCACACTATCTAAAATTTGCCTTAGATGCTTTGCATGTATTCTGATAAGCATTGATAAAGGTTATTACGTTGTAGAGTAGATGATTTCGCGTAAAGATAAGACGCTATGTACAGATGCGACATTTGTTTTCATAATTTCTCATGAATTACCTTTGAGAACTATTGCTCTGTAACAAAAATAAATATTCACGTTTCCAATCCCATTTTAAATGGATAAGATGAAATATCCAAATATTTGCTTAGTAAGATCTGAGGTCAGTCTAGCAATGCATCATTCAGAAATGTGATTCCTTGAAGCAAGGCTTACATGAGTTTATTTATTACTTTACAATGTGTACTGAGCAATATATGTGAACACAAATGATGTTTATCTATCTTTCTGAAAGACAAGTTTACGAGGCATAAAGCTGATAACGAAATTGACTGAAGCTTAAAGAATGGAATGACTTTTTTGAAGTTAAGTTTTCATTCAAACAGTTATTGCACTTTCATAACGTTTCCTACGAGCAAATAGTATTACCTCAATGCATATGACTGTTTGCTTTCAGAAAATACTCAGACAACATTTTGGGAAAAATTTAAATATTTTTCTTGTTCTTTCTCAGATTCAGCAAAGTCGCTCAGAATCTAGATATGTGTAACTAGAAGAAAGACAACAACGCAACTTTCTCAGAATCCAGATATGCCACTAGGAGAAGAAGACAATGCAAGTTTCTCTGAATCCAGATATGTGTGACTAGGAGAAAGACCACAATCTAAGTTTCCCATAATCTAGACATGTGTGACCAGCAGAAAGACTACAATGCAAGTTTCCCAAATCCAGATATGTGTGAATAGGAAAAGTTTACAAGTTCATCTTTTGATGGCTAAATAATGTTGCTTCCCAAAGATAATATCCAAAAACTAAGTTCGGCATATGCATGAAATTACATATATCAACTATAAGCAGCTTTAAGATGGCGCTTTGTTCTGGTACATTTTAATAATTCAAATGTGATATTCTTGTACTTTTTAATGATTGAAAGGTAACATTCTGATACATGTTTAAATTTCGAAAGATAACTTTTAGTTCCATGTTTAACCATTGTAAGGTGACATTCTGCTACATGTTTAGGCATTTAAAGGTGACATTCTGCTACATTTGAAATTATTGAACGGTGATACTTAAATAAAAAAAAAAAACTTAAAGGAGAAAGTATGGAAAAAATTGTGGTTTGGGGTTTATTGCACGTTTCAGTTTTGATGACAAATAAAACGAAGCCAATACACAAATTACGTGTGGACTATTTATTTCAAAGTTTTCATAAACTAACTACAGTTCAAACCACTATTCCATCGAATTCTTCCTTCACCAGAGTCAAACTAACTACTTTGTTTAAAAGTCGAATAGCTTCCTAAAAGAAATTCTTGCGTGTTTTCCAAGTCCCCATCACTTTTGGTGTCGCTATCTGTATCCGGTAAAATTGGCTGTGGAAACGGAGTTGAATTTGTGAATTATTTCTTTACAATTGTTTCAAGAGTAGTGTTTTACAGACTTAAAAAAATCGAATTATCCCAGAGGTCTATATTTCCTTGACATTATTTTTCAGTTTTCTACATCGGAAAAATGATTCTATCAAGCCACAAGAGAGCCTTAAAGTGTTTTGTATATTTTGTTTATATACAGACTATTTGATTTTGCATGGGTAAATATTTGCCATAGAGCATCATCACTGTTGTTATGTACCACCAATTATCGCAATATTAAAATTAAATATTTCACTAAAAGCAACCTTCACTATGTTTATTTTGTAAAACTATTAAGTAATGAGCAGTACTTAGTACTGAATAATAAAATAATATACCATTATTACACAACGATATCATTTTTTTAAATATGTAGATTCCATTGGTACAAAATTAATTGAGCTTGTCTTTAATTCATAGGCAGACAATTGAAAGACATTCCTTGATAGATTTCTGACTAGACCGCGAATCCAAAAGTATATAATGGATAATAATGTATGTGCTGTAATCAAAATGAGATAATTAAACTGAAGTCGACGTATAAAACGACACATCAATTCGGCACAAGATGACCACATGATTTGTTTGTATATGTACAAGCTGCTTTAAGGAACAACTTAATTTATGACTTGTGGACTAAAACAAATTCCAATTCAATCAATAACTGGCAACCTAAAAAAATTACCGGAAAAAAAATGGAGGGAAAAATGGAGGTAAGTAGGCTTCAGGTGATGAATCTCAGAAAACCTCTTTTGGAATAAGGAACTTGTTCTTTGTGCGACCAAGTGACAAAATATAAAGTCGTAACAGAAGCTTATGAGATAAATACGCAAGAGAGAAAACATAAATATTTTATTGATTTCATTAAGTTCCTAAGTATAAACCAAAATTTAAAACACTCACTGTATCCGCCTGTCACGGAATTGTATAAATCCCTTTATTTATTAAATACATGTACTCGGGTTCGTTTTCTGTATACAACGATGCCCGAGGGTGATTTATGTATATTGTACAATATTTCGAAACAGTGAGTTCGGTTCATCCTATGTCGCACGTGCGAAGTGCTTTCGATGGAAAAACCGAATACTTCCAGCGCACAGACGATGTAGGCTGCATCATCTGTGTATAAATGCCTCACCATAAGACAAAATCTTTACATTACGGAACGTCTTGTCAGTAAGCAGTCTACTTAAGGACTTGCACATCTTCAGCTGTAGAGGTATATGAGTTATTTGCTAAGTCTTGTGAGTACTTTAGGTTTCCTGTCCATCTACATGTGTGTCTTTAAGGCCATACCGTTTTGATTACATCATTTTTGTATGATTCTTTTAAATTATGTTTACAATCATGATTTATTATCATTCAAGAACAATGCATGCCTAAGTGTAAAATAACTCATTGTTTAATCGATACATTAGCATTTTCCGGATTTTCTCTTTTGCATACCTTAGCACATCTTGAGTTATACTGAGTGTGGTATCGTGCAATAATCTTGTGGTATATTGTAGCTAATTAAAGCATACAGACACATCTTGCGGTGTTTTGTGGTATCTCCGACTAAATTGATGGTACCGTATAAAAAAGGAAATGTGTTTTTTTTTTCATTGGAATGTATTTAGCAAAAAAGATAGCTTTAAACTCGGCCCTGAAACGTGCATAAAAACTTGTTGTATCCCCATTAGCAATCCGCCTCAGAATGTTTGGCGTATTCCATTGGAATGTAGTATCAAAACCTACCTTGTGTTCTTCCTGAATGTTCGGATTTCTTAAAATGAAAATCAATGGTGCAAATGCTACGTTGATGAAGGCCATACCCCACATGGACCTGTAAACGATATGACATAGACATACATTGACATATTGCACTGATATTGTGTCACCCATCAAGATATACTCGTTACTGTAAAATGCTGTCAATATAATATATTGGTATTGTTAACTTATAACTCCTTGCTTTCAAAATATTTGAAAATATCAAGGAGAGATTATCCACAACGATGAAACTTTAGTCGTCTGGTATATGGGGAAGTCACGACATGAATAAGGAACATAAGCTGGTTTAATTCATTTACCATTTACTCTTTCTTTTCTTTAAATGAAACATGCTTGATACAGTTTGCATCGTTCATGTTACAAAATGAATACATTTATTTCGGTTCTAATATATTATAGAAGGTATCACGTAAGCAAAAGTTTACTTGCCACTCGAATCCAGCACTTTTCACTATCTGCCCTGCAATGGCTGGTCCTAAATCAATTGAAAGTGGGTGAGAATATATTAAACTACAAGAGCTACGTTTTCTGGAACCAATATCTTACAAGATGACATCACTCCAATTCGTATTATCTTACATCATGTTTGTCTTTTTGCACGATACATGAAATGATCAACTGAGAAATAATATTTGAAATACGAATTAAATGAACTGGAAAATGTGGATTAGACTACAGTTGTAAAAGTCGCAAATTTAAATTATGCAAATTATTTATTGAATTAAAAACTGAATTAAATATATTCAATATTCATTGCAAAGTAGCTGCTGACATTTTATAAATGTGGGATTTCTCCACCAAACAGGGTGGTATTTAAAGCACAAAACGTTGCATACAACCTAAAATTATTATCAATAAAAATATTTTGTGAAAATTCACTGATAGAGAAAATGTCGATGGGGAAAAGTAATTCATTCAAAAATTGGGTGGGACCTAATAATTGTCGATTTTACATCCTGTCAATATCCTATGTGATAAAAACCATTGTCGCCATTTCTTTAAATATACTTTAAATACATTTTCTTTTGCAGGGAACTTAAAACGAATCTGGTATTATCAACTCGACTAAACGCTGCGCGAATGTTCAGAAGAAAGAGATGGAACTGAAGCGACCTACTTCTGAAACAAAAATAAGTTGCAAAGACTTTCACCATCAGGTTTATCTTTCATAAAACCCCTTAACTTGACTACGTACTCAGTTCATAATTTCCTCTCACTGTAAAAGTTTTATCGGTAGAATTATGTATTAATATCTTTGTGTGAAACCATAAAATGTCAAGCATGTTTCATACAATTTTCAACTGAATAATCCTATGTAAGTGCATAAAGAATCAGTATGCAAAATTTGACGCAAGGTGTTATTCAATGGTGGGACGTTTTATAAAAGCGGGGCCACAGAGATGGTATCATTGGAAGCAGAACAAAACTATTCAGTGTGGCAGAAGAAAATGCCATCCATGCGTAGAAGCGAATATCCACTTTTAAGGTCTATCAGAAAGAGAAATTTGTATGTATGAAATCAGTCTGGTACGAACCTAATCCGTAAGCTAGACAGACTGCTAGTTGCACTATTGCATACACGCTTCCGTATGCTGCCACGTGCCTCTGGTCGACGAGCAGAGCCAGCAGTGGCATTATGGCTGCATCTGTAATACCTGAACGCAGACGGAAATATGTTTGTATACTCAGCTATAACTTTCATCGTTTGCACTCAACAGTACACAGACAGGATAACAAATATTCAAGCTGTTCCCATAGTTTCGACTGATATTTAAGTACTTAGAGAAATAATTGTATAGTTCCGTTAAATCTTTAAAATGAGAGTCACCTCTTTCAAAACGTCAGGAGGATAAGATATTTAAATCACTAAACCGATAAAATATACAAGTAATGAAGAAACAATAAACCGATAAAATATGCAAGTAATGAAGAAATGATTTTACATCCTTACCAGTTATAGAAGCAACTAAACAAGACAATAATAAATGTCAGAAATTACAACTTCTTTAGACACTTCGAACGAAAATCTGCGTTATAGTTATGAGCGTCCATTAGTCACAAAAGTTATAAAGCTAAGTGGTCTGCTCGGTGCGTGATTCCGTAGTATATTGGATTTGTGGATCTTATTAATCACACCTTGAAGAAGGTGTAGAAGGAATATAATGTACCTACCTACTCCAAGTCCAAGACACAAGTGTGGAACAGTCAGGTGATAGAATGACGAGCAGAATGGTAGCTAAATAAAAAATAAATTTTGATTAGAACATGCTATTTTCAGCCTTCAATAATGAAACTTCATTTTTAGAATGTTTTAATTTACAACTATTTATAAAATAGGTCCAAACATTTCCAATTTGTCTTTCTTTTCCAAGGACAATTATTATTTCAAAAGAATAAGAAAATAGGTCATATTACAAGTCAGTAGAAGAACATATACTTATGCAATACTTACAGAGACAACAAAAATAAAATACTTACGCTTAAAAGTCCTAAAGCAATTAGGCACAGAGATCCAACAGTAAATACCCATCTGAAACAGACATTAGCATATTCAAATCATGAAATGTTTTCATGGCAACCAATAATAGAAATATTAGTGTGTCCTTATGCTAATAATCCATTAAAACTGAATAACTAGTCTCAACGTAAGAACAGTGAATTTCTTTATTTACAGATTTAACAGTAGGCTTCGTGAAATATTTATGCCACCAAATGATGTTATTGATAATCCAATCTGGTTTGCGCATTTAAATTGATCGAGTTTAAAGTTAAGGTAAAACAATCGAAAGCAAGACAACAGTTTTGTACTCTTTTCATTACGTATATGTTACCAAAGTGTGATTAGAGAAAGTATTCTAAAGACTGTATTATGGTGAGTATGTAATGAATATTTGAGTATATTATTTTGTTATGCCCGGTTGGAAACCAGGTTATGTGAAATACAAACCTTCCATAAGTCTTTGCAAGGACAGGAAAACAGTAGGTTCCCACCAAATAGCCGATGCTGTCGGGAAGAAACACCAATCCTGCCGTAAAAGTAATAAAGCGGTAGGAAAGGTAGCTATAGAATTGATAACATTACCACGTTGTTACTTAATTTTATAGGGTACATCAGTATCTATTGAATACGTTATAGAACAGTTTGTCTCCTTTGCAGACCGATTATACTAGTGAATTGAAAAAAGTCAGTAGCTTTTTTCTCAACTGCAGTGGAAATGTTATTATTGCGTTTTAATTTTTGATTTGAAAACGCAAAAATATAAAGTGGACATAATTAACAAAATGTGTACCGCTCCATATTTTATATACGGACACAAAACAAGTGAACGAATCAAACACTATGCATTATTTGCAATTCCATTTCAAAATATTTCAACTGAAAATTAAAGAACTTCTCTTTGATGTCATTGCAGATGCTTTTCCTACTCTTATGCAGTCCCATTTTAGTTTGCCATTTTAAAACATATCCTAATATACGAAACTTTAAAATTGCGTAAAATCATTTCATTGTAGAACATGGACTGCAGAACATCATGGGCGTATGTAAATGTGCGTATATGTATGAAACTCGTCTATGCGAAGTACCCATCAGTAGGTTTTCAGTGTACATAGTGTCCATGATCTCATAGAGAAATATGGAATCCAGTACATGCTGGTCAACAATGTGTGTGTGTGTGTGTGTGTGTGTGTGTGTGTGTGTGTGTGGTGTTGTTGTTGTTGTTTGGACTACCCAGCTGTAGGTGGTCCGCATGCATAGTGTCCATGATCCAGATGGGAACAGTGGACTCCAATACAGCCAGTGACATGCTCGTGAACATTATGGCACCTGTAAGGAAAAGATACAGCATATAAACATTATGTCATCGATTAGGACCCATATAATTCCCTTTTAAACTGCCTTTCTTCTTAACTTGAGAATTTTTGAGACAGACATTGCCATACTATTAAAATTGAATGATTTTAAGTCATTAGCCCACTGTAAAGGAATGTTGTTTACAAAAAGATCGGAGTTAATACTAAAATATAATCCTTATAGACATCAGCACAGTGAGTGACGCTAGACTAAATATTTTTATTCTGCCATGCTCTCAGACTGGCATATCGTTATAGTTTTCGGTGTAAGTATCGTATATCAAAAGACCCGACTGAAGAAAGACTTCTAAATAAAATAGAAATAAATTCAATGGAGAGAAAATTCAAAGAAGTACCTAATATGAACAGAAATTTAATATATTATGCGCATTGTACTAATTACTCTTATTACAATTGTTATTCTTTTCAAATCAATGAATCATTAAATGTAATTTATGTAACAACCCATGTAATCATTGTAACGATTCATGTAACAAATATAACAAATCATGTAATCATTGTAACAATCCATGTAATCCATACAACGATCCATGTAATAAATGTCGCAGTCCGTGTCAACAGTGTCACCATCTGTGTAATCAGAGTAACAATGAAAGTAATGTAACAATCCATGTAAACTGTGCAAAACTGTATGGAATCAATGTAACAATCCATTTAACAGTGTAGCAATCCATATACTCTATGTAAAAATGCATGAAATAAATGTAACAATCCATGTAAAATTGTAAGAATCCATATAATCTATGTAATCCGTGTAACAATGCATGAAATCAATGTAACAATCCACGTAATCATTGTAGCAATCCATGTAATCATTGCAACAATCCATGTAATCATTTTAGTAATCCACGTAATCTATGGAACAATCCATGTAATCATTGTAGCAATCCATGTAATCATTGTCACAATCCGTGTAACAATCCATGTATATAATAAACCATGTAATCACTGTAACAATCCATGTAATCTATGGAACAACCCATGTAATCGTTATCGCAATCCAGGTGATCAGAGTAACAATTAATGTAATATGTGTAAAAGTCAGTGTAGCCAGTTTGACAATCCATGCAGTCTCTGTAGCAATCAAATTAATCAATATAGCAATCCATATAATAAGTGTAACACTCCATATAATTAATGTAAGAATCCATATAATCAGTGCAACAATCCGTGTCATCACTGTAACAGTCCATACAATTATTTTAATAATCGATGTAATCAGTATAGCAATCCATATAATTCTTTAAACCATAGATGTAATCAGTGTAACAATCCATGAAATCAGTGAACCAAACAATGTAATTAGTGTAACAATTGATGTAAATCAGTGTAACATCCCATGTCACGAGTGAAAAATTCCATGTAATCATTGCTACAACCCATGTAATCAATGTAACAATCCATGTAATCAGTGTAATAATCCATGTCATTAATGTAAAACTCCATGTAATCGATGTAACAATCGATATTAGTGACAATTAATGTATTCCGTTAAAGGGTCCATGTAATCAATGCAGCAATACAAGCAATCAGTAAACCAATCCAGGCAATCAATAAAATCAAATTATATAATCAATGCCAAAATCCATATAACCAGTGTAGCAATTCATGTATTCAATCTACGTAATCAGTGCACACTCTGCTAACGTAACAATTCATGTAATCAGTATAGCGTAGCTATTAAAATAACGATATATGTCAGATAAGATTAAAACTAAGAAAGAACGTACCTGCACATATATCGATGTAAGGGTCCAACAATAATCTCGTGATTGATGACGGTTTGGCAAGTTTCTGGGGAAAAATCACAAAAATATCATTTTAAAGATCTCAAATATTGAATCCAAATGATATAAGTACCTAAAAAATTTGCATCTCGTTTCGTGGCCAGGGACAGCATTAACTAATGTAAAGATCTTAAGTAATCTCGCTATCTTAATTGTAACTGTAATGATTTCATTGTCTTAACTACAATTATACTTATTTACCTGTCTTGCTAGTGATATATGGATTTAATTGTCGTAGTCATACATATACATTTTTAACTGTCTTAATTGCAAGTATCATGATTTTAACTGTCTTAATTACAAGTATACTGATTTAATTGCTTTAGATACAAACATACTGATTTAATTGCTTTGGATACAAACATACTGATTTAATTGCTTTAGATACAAACATACTGATTTAATTGCTTTAGATACAAACATACTGATTTAATTGCTTTAGATACAAACATACTGATTCAATTGTCTTTATAAAAAGACTACTGATTTTAGCTGCCTTAACTACGAGGAGCCTGATATAATTGTTTTAATTACAAGCATGCTAATTTATAGTCTAAATTACAAATGTACTGATTTACTTTTTTTAATTATAAATATACTTGTTTTAGTGTACTAATTACACTACACTTATTTCATTTTGTTGAACTTTTAAGAAGAATCGACATGGCAATACAGCTAGAGTCATATTTACGAAATGTGTGAAAGAGCAAACGTAATGAAAAGACTAATTATCCAAAGACAAAAGAAAAAAATATATTTCATTTTAATTTACTCACTAAATTTCCATCTGTGTCCTTCAGAAATGCTGTCTGAAGTCCTGTTTAAACAAAGCAATCATCGTAAAAATATATACGATCGCATTTATAATGTTACAACATTCAGTAGATATAGTATAAAACTAAACTCCTTATAATTTCAAAAATATTTATAGGTTTACTGCATCTGTATGGGAAAAGAATTTCATATCTTCTCCACCTTATGAGTCAAAACTATCAACGACAGAACAGAAACATACGTGCAGCTGCATCGAGGCCAGTCACTCGAGCCATATCATAGGGAATTGACCCAGAAAATAACTCCAGTCCATCACAACTAGAAATGCAGAATTTGGTTCGATCGACAGAAAAATAAAATTCATCCATTTTATTATTCAGTCCTAGATATAAATGCAAATGGGTATGTAAGAGAAGATTACCACATTTGCATGGGAAAATGAGAACTCGTTTGTTATTTTTAGCTGTATCGTCGTTTTCCTCAACAATTATGTTGCAAAGGCGAGCCACCAACGTTCTAATGGTTAATGGTAGAACAATTATAAAATGTTTGGAGTTCAAATGACAATTAATAATGTCTGTTATTGTTTTCATATAAAAAAGATCAGATGAGGCAAGAGAATAGAACGTTGTAGTAATAAAATTCGTGATAAAATTTCGTCCTTGACCGTCAAACTTACCAATGTAATAATAAAATAGAATATGATTCATGATCAGATTTCATCCTTGACCGTCACACTTACCAATGTTATAATAATAAAATGGAATATGATTCATGATCAGATCTCATCCTTGACCATCAAACTTACCAATGTTTTAATAATAAAACGGAATATGATTCATGATCAAATCTCATCCTTGACCGTCACACTTACCAATGTTATAATAATAAAATGGAATATGATTCATGATCAGATCTCATCCTTGACCGTCAAACTTACCAATGTTTTAATAATAAAACGGAATATGATTCACGATCAGATCTCATCCTTGACCGTCACACTTACCAATGTAATAATAAAATAGAATATGATTCATGATTTCCCCCTTGACTGTCACACTTACCAATGTAGTAATAAAATGGACTATTATTCATGATTTCGTCCTTGACCATCACACTACCAATGTTGTAATAATAAAATGGAATATGATTCATGATCAAATCTCATCCTTGACCGTCAAACTTACCAATGTAATAATAAAATGGACTATGATTTATGATTTCCTCCTTGACCGTCAAACTTACCAATGAAATAATAAAATGGACTATGATTTATGATTTCCTCCTTGACCGTCAAACTTACCAATGTAATAATAAAATGGACTATGATTCATGATTTCCTCCTTGACCGTCACACTTACCAATGTTGATCAGAACAAAACTAGCAAGGATTGCAAATGGGATGTCTTTACCAAACATGGCGTAAAGAAGGCCTCCAAATGGATATCCAACTGAAATTAAACATTATTTTTTTAAGTAGTCCCAGGGCTCCATTCAGTGACTATATGTCAAATGCAGAAGAAATAATGTTTAAATATATATTTATAATAATCTGCACGAACGGATTTATTTTTTTTATTTTGACCACGATCCGAACTCTTTTCAAGAAACTATGAACATGTATCACAATATGAAGCAAATCATTAAATGCCAGTCTATATACTCTGCTAAAACGTTTGGTCTACAAATCACCAAATGCAAGTCCATATACTGTGGTAAAACTTTTGGTCTACAAGTCACAAAATACAAGTCCATATACTATGGTAAAACTTTGGTCAGCAAATCACCAAATGCAAGTACATATACTCCAAGTGAATAAACGTTTGGTCTACAAATCACTAAATGCATATCCATATACCCTGGTACAATGTTAGGTCTACAAATCACCAAATGCACGTCAAGCCAATATACACTGGTAAAACACTTAGCCTACGCAGGAAACTGTACTATTTCCTCTTCACAGCAACACAAGTTAAATACATATGTTTGATTACGAGAAAAACTAACAGAAAATAAAGGGCTAAAGGAGATAGCCAGGAAAGTGTCAATGTGAATATTGTGACACATATAATATAACATATATAACATTTCTTTTACATTAGTTACTGCTGATAATGAGTCTATAGCATATATATATATATATATATATATATATATATATATATATATATATATATATACTCTATTTCAGCACATTTTCCAAAAGGATAACATATGAAAGTTTGCATTGAACAAAAATTATGCTGAGATTTTCGTTGTTTTAGTTCATTTGACACTTTCCATCTTTAAATAGAAAAGTTGAAGAATAAACTTATACCTAAAATACCGACAGCCAATCCGCTCATAGCCGTCCCCATGGCTCTGCTCCTTTCTTTGTCATCCGGATATCTCTCGGCTATCATGCTCATTCCTGAAAACCGAACAATTATAATTTATGTCGACCATAGCTGTTGTTGTTGTAGGGTTTAACGCCATTTTTTAGCACAAGATAGGCTATACATGGCGGCCAGTATAAATGGTGGAGGAAGAACCCGGGGAAACCCCGGAAAGAACCACCGACCCACGAGAAGCTACTGGCAAGCTTTCTCAGATACCCACATTGGCCAAACCCGAGACTCGAACCCACGCAGACAGAGATGAGACGGCAGTGATCCGTAATGGTGAGCGCATTAGACTATTCGGGGTCCCTCGACCATAATAAATATATATGATTATCTCGTCTATGAATGGTTAGTGTTGAACGCTGGTGAAAAATCTGACAGCAATATTTCAGATTACCATATTACCTTGGAGTGTTATTTAAAGCACAACAATATAAATGTTAAACAAAGAAGTTTCAAGAAGTAGACAACGTGCACAGTTGAAAATCGAAAGCACCATTCATGTTTCCATATGTTTTTTGAACATTATTTTGGAAAACTTAGCTATCACATTAACAATGTCAACGGTCACATGTCTGAAAGATGTCATAAGTCTCGTGCAATGCAATATTGTCTTGTTGAGCTACAACTGCTTCCAGTCATCATTTCCTAAATAATTTAGACTGAGAAAGTTTTATCACAGTATCATACATGAGGATTATATGCATCATGGTAAAATAAACGACATTACCGGCAATGGTAGTGGCTGCCGAAGCTATTCCCTGAAGAGAACGGGCAACGAGCAACGGGGTATATGTTTCCGAAAAGGTGAAGGCTGCAGACGACAAAAAGAGTATGAAGTGTTTTAATAATAATAATAATAATAATAATAAGAAGAAGAAGAAGAAGAAGAAGAAGAAGAAGAAAGAGATTGGCGTAATATATAAAGACCGTATCTTCAACGAAAGAAACAAGGTGTGTCCTGAGGCTTGACAAGAATACTGCATCACTATCTTGCAACCAAAGACCACTAACAACGAACTTATCTCAGAAACAATGATAAAAATGATCATCAAAAGCTATGCAATAAGAGGATAATAATAATAATAATAATAATAATAATAGAGACAACATATTGATTTATATCTCATCAAAAAGAAGCTTGTCTATTGTAGGCTTTTGCAGTCGTGATGCCTATGTGTTATCTTCCTTTTTTTTTTTTTTAAAAGAAAAAAAAAAGCAGAATGATGCTGAAATGTTGATGCTTTTATTATTAATTCTAAATGTAGGAGTGCCCTCAGCACGTGACCGATAGGACCTGTTTATTTAGCCTTCAACACGTAGACAGTTTATTTAGGTTTCAAAAATGATTGACAACTTCAAGATATTTATGAACAAATATATGACATACGTCTCATCTCTTGTTTCAAAACATTTTGGTAAACTACGAACCCCAAAAAATATTAAGTTCTCTTACTTATAGCAGACACGAAAAGGACCAGTGATCCGAACACCAACATCTTTGCATAGCCGAACCTGTAACATGAAAGGATAGATTAAGACCGAGTCAGGCAAATTATCGAATGAGACAATATTTCATAAAGATTATAAGAGATCTTAACCGTGGTCACTAAAGTAAAAAAGAATGCACCTAAATGGGTCAATCTTGACGTATGTAAGAAATTAACCCAACGGTTAAAAAAGGGGTAGTGGGAGGGGGGCTTTGGATGAGAATTTAATCGAGAGTTGGAATTTGTACAAAATCGTTTCTCTGGTAGTATAACGTGATGTAATTTTCATTTGGCTTACAACCAAATTTATATTTGTATTTACAACTATAAATAACACTTGATAAAACATTCGTTTCACTGCCTGAAAATGAATTTGTTGACGAATATGTCTTAAATTATACTTCCGGAAACTAAAGGAATACCTTGTATAATTCTCATACGTTTTACACATTTATGTTGATATTGTCATAGTTTGAAAGGTACAAAAATATTTATTAGTAACGTTGTAACATTCAATAAAAAGTGTTATTTGCATAATACGACAACATGGAAAACGCCATCGCTATCATTTCTATACATTTTGGTCCGAATTCACCAAAGTGTTCACACACACACACACACACACGCGCGCGCGCACGCACATACACACATTATGATCTAATAATTATTTTCATTGGTAATAAAATAGTACAATAGAGCAACAACTTTGCATGCAAGTTATTTGTTCAGCTTTTAAGTTATTTTATTGAGTGTAATCAAGTTCCTGCCATAATTTTTATTGAGTGTAATCAAGTCCCTGCCATATTTTTTATTGAGTGTAATCAAGTCCCTACCATATTTTTATTGAGTGTAGTCAAGTCCCTGCCAAAATTTGTATTAAGTGTAATCAAGTCCCTGCTATAATTTTTATTGGGTGTAATCAAGTCCCTGCCATAACTATTATCGAGCGTAACAAAGTCATTCCCATAATGTTTAGAGAGCGTAATCAAGACCCTGCCATAATTTTTACTGAATGTAATCAAGCTCCTGCCATAATTGTATTGAGTGTAACCAATCACTGCCATAATTTTTATTGAGTGTAACGAAGTCATTGCCATAATGTTTATAGAATGTAATCAAGACTCTGCCATAGTTTTTACTGAATATAATCATGTCCCTGTCATAATTTTTACTGAGTGTAATCAGGTCACTGCTGTTGATTTTTATTAAACTATTGGTGATGAATTTTCTTTCGTACTCTCTATTCTAGGATGAAAGTGAAGATTATGTGGACCACATGTGGCGCAGTGTGGCTCTAAGCCCCAAGGAGACAATGGAACAACTCCTTTCCTACCAGAATGCCTTAGAAGCATTGAATGTGAGACATGTCATATATGCACACACGCACATACATTCAGGCATGCACCCACCCACCCACCTACCAATAAATGTTACTTGCATGCGGAGCAGAGTCTGTATTATATACCTGCTACACAGAACTCCAACGATAGGGTTGGCCACGAGCTGTACAAAAGCTTTGGAAGACAACAGTAGCCCAACTTCACTGTTCTCGTCTCTGGCTTTGATTGCAATTGTCAAAATCCTCTCTACCAAAGTCCCAGAACCCGTGCCGTTTCCAGAACCCCCCGTTATGGACTCGTTAACATATACCAAAACTTCCCCCGTCTCCTTCATCGTGAAGCTGTTATTGTTTTGAGTCACTTCATGTTCTAGTTCACTTGCTTCTACGTTCATCAGATATTCAGGAATTATTGGAACTGGTGATGAGAAGATTTTGTTTGAAATTTACAATAATTGGAAAGAACAACAAGTAAAACTGATATGTTCATCCGTGTCTTATGTAGATGTCAGGTTCAGAAACGTTTCCGAATTGTGTTCACTTTTTAGCTCTAATTCTCTAATGTCATGAATTTTATTCACTTTATTAAAATAATTTTTTTGACAAAAACAACTATATATCTCAAATATACATCTCGCTCTTATTAAAACAAGAATTTAAATCTATATCAGGATTTAAAATATAACAAAAATCTATTAAAAATACTGGAACCAAACATTTGAAACAGATTTCATCAGTTGTGTATGATTTATCGAGATAAAAAAATACCCTTAACTTTAAGAAACTATTTTCTTGTGCAATTATAAACTTTTTCTTGACAGAAATACCCTTGAGTGCTTGCAAACGTATGTGTGTTGGAGGCAAAATTTAATCACACCTTGTTAACTCCCTGGTTGGTGGGTGTGTCTTTTCTCATTTGGATTATTTTTGTATGCTAATGCTTGTCTTAAGATTCTGCTTACCAACAGCCGTAAGGAGAAGGTAGTCCAAACAGTTGCTATAGAAGACTATCACTAGAACAAACGTTCTGGACTGCCGTAGAAATGTTATAATCTCCCGCATGACGTGCCAATTTTCTCCTGAACAAATCCACCACATTACGTCAACCTAAGAATGACGTTAAAATTCAAAAGAAACAACAAATTTCTGGGGGAAAAAAAAAACATTGTAAAAAAGCAAAGCAGCCAAAAATGTTCATTGTGATCAGCTCCAAAAATTTCCAACTCCAAGCACCTAATTTTTGATGGTTATACAAAATAAAACGATCGGGAGATTTTCAGGATACAGATATCAAATGATAATTCATTAAAAATAAACCTACTCTTCCTAAAGGCCTTTTATACATGCTACAAATCCAATTTCCCTACTGGAATAAAGGCAATTATTTGATATATAGTTTAACATTCATGAAACTCCTTAAATCAGGTACATATCCTATAACTGTCAATATTATTTGCGAAAAAGATCATTCCCCATATACATATAGTTTCTTTTTTCCATTTATTTACAATATAAATGTTGTTCAATATTGATAGTTTTTTCAACGATGATTCAATAAAACTCGACATTATTTGGAGTAACAAAACTGAATTAGAGTGAACGATTACATTCAAAAGCCATCTAAAATATCGCTCCATAAAATATAAAGTACATGACTTTGATCTTTTGAAATTTAGTTACTTAAATAAAAGAAATTGTTAACAAAAAAGTCCGAAATCTTGAAATAAAACTCTAGAACTTAATGCTATTTCAGGAAATCGTTGTTGAATTTTATATTTTTTAGGGGGTTAAATTTCGGCTTATATGAGTGAAGCCGAAAAGCCATCATTCATTCAAAAACCATTTAATATTCAACTTACCTAACGTAATGGAGTAAAAAAGCACGAAGTGATTTTCGAAACAACTTCCAACCAGTGCATCGGCTAGCCAGTGCGGCACGCGTGTACAGATTTTCAGGAATGGCCATGATTGTTGTGAGTATGTAAATGAGATTTATGTGGGGCTCTGAACGATACCATTTCACGATACACGATAAACAAGTATAATCATAGTGAGTGCGATTGATCTCAACACGTGATGGGGGGGGGGGGAGACCAATGCAACGATATCAAAGGATTCATCAAATATCTACGGAATATAAAACAAATTTCTTGAATATTAGCATAAATACATTTTTCTTTTGTTTTTCTCTCTCTCTCTGTGTTGTGGCAAATCTACAACAGCAGTGCCTGATTGCCCATTAAGCACACTAAGAACGTGCTTAGGGTACCAGCTCAGCAGGGACACCAGAAAAAATTCAAATTGTTGATGATAAAATTGAATTAACTATATATGACCATTTCGATCTGCATGTACGAGTATTTTGATTTGGAATGATGGCAAAACTGGTATTTCCCACCATTTTAGCTTTAAATATTTTTGGGGGAGTTTCACGTTTTGTTGGGCCAATCGAGCAGATATTTCCAAGCTTCGGGTCTGTGAATTTCATTAGATGCAGCAGCAAGCCACCGCATCCAATCAAAATTAAATTGTTCACATTTGAACACTGTTCCTACATGATTGAAACAATGGGAGCACACATCTTGAATAAATAAGCAATTTTCCACTGCCGGTCCGTGTTTGTAAAATATATTTCACTCAAATACACCTATAATGGCGTCTCTCTGGAACGTATTCATACTTTTGATGTTAAATTTACAAAGTATCTTTTCGAAGTCAATTGCCTCCACCATTTTCAGCAGATGTAAAATGCACCGCTGTTACACGCTATTGGTTAGTTGGCATTACATACTAAGGGAGGCAAGTAGTGAAATCCAGTAGATGTCGCTAGGACAAAGCGCTAACACATCTACTTGATCCGCCAAGGTGAAGATAGGGTTAACATATCGGAACCTTAGCTAGCGAAGCTGTCCAGCCTCTTCTCATAAGAATATCAGCCCCGTTTTTCCTCCCACCTGCCAGCCTCCGTACACGATTACTGTAGTAATACATGGCACGTAAAAACATTAGGCCAGTGTTCTCTCCCCTAGCCAGCCTCCTTACTCAATTATCGTGGGAATACATGACAAATAAGAACATCAGCGCTGTTGTCTCGCCCCTAAGCAGCCTCCGTTCACGATTACCGTGGGAATACATGACACGTAAAAATATATAAGCCCAGTGTTATGTCCCCTGGCCAGTCTCCGTATTCGATTGCAGTAGGAATACATGACACGTAAAAACACCAGCTTAGTTATCTCTCCCCTAGACAGCCTCCGTACTCGATTACCGTTTGAACACATGACACATATGACAGTTTAATAGATCAATTGTACATAGTTGGTTACCCCTGATAATTGAAAGTGAAAATTCTCTTAAAGCCCGTCCTCTCGTGTCGTATCTGCATGTCCGCTGTTGGATGGGTCTAAGAAAAGGAGCTTTGTCCTTATCACGTCACGTGACTGCTCGAGCGGAAAATTCCTCTCTTCTGCTGCAGAAACTTTCGCCAGTCTTTAATCGACTAATCTATGAGAAAAATATAATTATTCCGAACTTAATTCTGTGCCGAAAACGAAACAATATATCTATTTTCTTCCATTTTCCCATTTTACATTTACTTCTTCGCAACGTCATACGAAATTCATTACAATACAAACAACCAATGAAAGACTGAACTATCATATAAGCTCTAGATGTTTTCGTGACTAGACAGATTTCTGTCAGATTGCTAGTTATTTGACTATTTAACAGTATGATGAGATAGCAGAACTGAAAAAGAAAATCTACTTGCATATGCAAGAATACACAAATGTATCACAATTCAGGTGATTGCAATGTGAACATTAGAACCGTTTTTCACATGCTCTTTATCAGAGACAACGGCATTGAAAAAATCTACTTGCATGGTCAAGAATTCATGAACGCATCACAAGTCAGATGATTACAGTGTGAACATTAGAACTTTTGCCCATCCTTGTGTTCAGAACACAGAGTAGGAGTTAGGGTTGGATCAAATGATGTTGAAAATGATGATAATTTATTTGTCTTGCTCCATTAGCCTATTTGACATCTGGTCCAATTTTATATGACTTTGTATGCGCTTTTAAACCAACAACACCACCCACCCACCCACCCACCTGGGACTGGTGCTTACTGCATTTCACCTGTTTTGACTAGTTTCACCTTAGCTTTAAAAGTTGTGATTTTCTTTAAGTACCTGAATTGGTGATTTACTTTAGAAATATGACTAAATATTAGAAAAAACGGCGGAAAGGTCTACCCTTTAAAAAGCGTGGATACTGTTCAAAACAAAGAAATAAGACTAAAGGCGGGAAAAGGACAGGAGCGAAAATAACAAAAAGTGGATGCCAACTCGCATCAAATTACGAAAGGAATGATGGAATTGTAATTTTTTCTCGATTTGTCTTAAACAAAATTGTACTTGTTTCACTATTGTAACTGTTTCATTACCATCAATAACAGCATACATATTTTGTATAAATCATGTAATATTTCTATAAATCTCGTAATATTTGTGAAATATTTTATTATACACATTTTGTACATACAGCTAAAGTTTATGCTGAGATATTAAGAAACCCCAATCCCTTTTAGTTAAAAAAAAAACCCACGAAATTATAACAGTGAAAAATTTGACGGTTGCTTTGTATACAGCCCGAGAATGGATAATAGAGAAAGGGAAACAGAGTGTGGGTAACTCTCACTTTACCGTATCTCTCTCTCGTAGATGCAGAATAGATCGGTTTACGCGTGACAAAGAATATCTGGCCAGAGAAAGTTAAGGAAAGGGAGTAAGAAATATAGCAGGAGATAAGAAGAAAAAATACATAAGCATATATTTTACAGGGATATCTATTATCGTTTCCATTAGTCAATACATTTATCATATAAAATTAAATAAAAACATAGTTCCGTATCCTGCAAGAAGTTTACAAAGTGCGAAGAAAAAATGAGCTGTTATCTCAGTACTAAACGATTAATAATATGGAGCGAACTTCTGATTAATAAAAACATGAAACTAATTATTGAATTTCGTAAGCAAATGGTACTTATTTTTCGAAGTACGATGTCGTTTTTGTACATAAATGTAGTGACTCGATTTTACGCTAGAATGACAGTGTTTCCAATAATCGATTCAGTTTAATTGAAATGACTTCTTTCCATTTTGTATAATGAATACATTATCTCGTGAACCATTGTGTAAATAATATAGAATGTTTTTCCTTGTGGCGAATTACAAGACTACGCCAAACATGTAAGATATAACAGAAAAATACAAACATCTGTGAAATATGGTAAGAATGGAACTACAAGTAAAAAACAAATACAAATATATGTGATTTATACTAAGGACGGCACAACAAGTATAAAAATATAAACATCTTTGATTTATACTATGGACGGCACTACAAGTAATAAAAAATGCAAACATCTGCGATTTATACTAAGAACAGAACTACAAGTAAACAAACAAACAAACATTTGTGATTTATACTAAGGATTGCACTACAAGTATAACAATACAATCAAGTGATTTATACTAAGGAAGGAACTACAAGTATAAAAATATAACATCTGTGATTTATACTATGGACGGCACTACAAGTATAAAAATACAACGTCTGTGATTTATACTATGGACGGCACTACAAGTATAAAAATACAACATCTGTGATTTATACTATGGACGGCACTACAAATATAAAATACAACATCTGTGATTTATACTAAGGACGGCACTACAAGTAAAAAAAAAGCCAAACAAACATTTATGATTTATACTAAGGATGGCATTACAAGTATAACAATACAAACATCTGTGGCTTATACTATGGACTGCACTTCAAGTATAACAATACAAATATCTGTGACTTATACTATGGATGGCACTACAAGTATAAAAATTGAAACGTCTGTGACTTATACTAAGGACTGCACTTCAGGCATAAAAATACAAACATCTGTGATTTATACAATGGACTGCACTACAAGTAATACAAAATACAAACATCTGTGATTTATGCTAAGGAAGGCACTACAAGTATAAAAATACAAGCATCTGTGATTTATACTAAGGACGGCACTACAAGTATAAAAACAAAAAAAAATAAAAAAACATCTGTGATTCAGATTTATGCTAACGATGGAACTACAAGTATAAAAATACAAACATCAAGGATTTATTCTAAGGACGGCACTACAAGTATAAAAATACAAACATCTGTGATTTATGCTATGGACGGCACTAAAAGTAGAAAAATAAAAACATCTGACATTTTTGCTAAGGACGGTACTACAAATAAAGAAATGCAAACACCTTGTGATTTATGCTAAAGACGGCAATATACAAATATTGAAATCCAAACATATGTAATCTATGCTAAAAATAGCAACGCAAGTATAAGAAACATACATATAAGATTTATTATAAGACACTACAAGTAGAAAAATAAAAACATCTGAGATGTTTGGTAAAGACGGCACTATAAATATAGAAATACGAACACTGTGATTTATGCTAAAGACGGCAACACACACACACACACACACACACACACACACACACACACATAGAAATACGACCATCTGGGCTCTATGCTAAAGACGGCAACGCAAGCATAAAATACATACAAATAAGATTTATGCTATGGGCCGCTGTACACGTATACAAATACAAACATCTGCGATTTATGGTAAGGGCGGCACTACGGGTATAAAACTGCAAACATCTGATATTTCTACCAAGTACGTCACAGGAAATATAACAATGAAAACATCTGACATTTCTACTAAGTACGTCACAGGAAATATAACAATGAAAACATCTGACATTTCTACTAAGTACTGCACAGGAAGTATAAAAATACAAACATCTCAGATATTGAACTGAACTGAATAGTTACGCTTAAGTTACTCGAATCTATTCCGGCAGGGTTTCATGGTCCCCCCAAAGATGAGTCGTGTACAAGATTTACGTAGTCTTCTAGTAACAGAAGGACGGCAGACCAAATTCTGCCATAGACTCAACATCGACCGCATGAAGTCAGTCTCAAAATAAATATGTAAATAAATATGTCTAGAATATACAAAGAGATAGATAGATAGATAGATATGAAGTATTTTCCGTGACCTTTTCTGACAAACTTATGAGAAACTTAGAGTTACCATTTATACAAACGAACTATTTCTCAGCGCTCGTACTGAACCAAAAGCAAAACGATGCGACATCAATCGCATTCCACTGTCCAACAAACTTCAAATAGTAGGTGAATAATTCTCACAATTAGAGTAACCTATAACTAATATTATGATCTAATATTCCATCAAAGATTTGCTTCTATAAACTTTTTTCTTAGGAGCGTTTGTTCTTCGACATATAATAGCAGCAAATTTCGTGGTGCAGGATTCGAATAAGGAATATTGAAATGTGTGCCACTTGTGTGACTGACTTAAGGCATGAGTATGAACAACAAGTGTTAGACACTGTAATATCGAAATGCGTGCCACTTGTTAGATGCTGTAATATAGGGAACATACTACCCGTACTAGACTAAATCCGGTTACGATACATGGCATGAACACAAAGTACGTATGCCATGTCACTAACGCAGGGCAAGACAACCTACAAGGTTATTCAGAGCTCTCTTTACAAGTGTCTACTGTTTTTCTCGAAAATTGCTATCTAAGTTTTGTACGACTATCCAGGAATAAAATGCCATCAACCGTTGTTCAGGAATAAAGAGCTATCAACCATTATCCAGGAATAAAATGTCATCAACCATTGTTCAGGAATAAAGAGCTATCAACCATTATCTAGGAATAAAATGCCATCACTAAACAGATAAAAAAGGGTTGCAAATATAATATATTTATGAACTCGTGACCAATAAAATTTCCTATTAGTGGAATAGTTTAATTTCATATTTTTTAATAGTTAAAAAATTACTACGAGGCGTTGTATGCTGTGAATGTTACTTGTATACAGATTGGTCTGAACATAATTTGTATAGAGATGGATGTAAGTGTTATTTGTATAAAGATAGGTGTGAGTGTTATTTGCATATATATGGGTGTTTTGTATACAGAAGGGTGTGAATGTTATACTAGCATGCAGGTGTGTGTGAATGTTCACTTGATACAGATGGGTGTGAATGTTATCTGTATACAGTTAGGTGTGAATGTTATTTGTATACATATAGGTTTGAATGTTATTTGTATAAAGATGGGTCTGAATATTTGTATATAGATGTTTGTGAATCCTACCCATCTGTACACAAATAACATTTAAATCCATCTACATACAACTAACATTTACACCCATATTTTGTTCTTCACCATTATATTTATTATTATTATCATTATTATTATTATTATTATTATTTAAACATCGACACTTGCATTGGAGCCAAAGCGAATCTGGTACGTGGGAACTTGGATTGAGATGAATTTCCCGTATCTGACTGTATTTCCTTGGTATCTTATTCTCTCCTCTTTTTTTTATACTAAATCTAGAATGAAAATGTTGCACTTTTTTGAAATGACCTAGGGTAAATCGAAATATGCATCCCCCACCCCACCCCTCGCACCCGGCTAGAATGGAAATTAACTACAGATATCGAAATATCCCCAATAAAACCAGGCAATATTACGACGTGGATGCCATTCAGTACCCATTTCTGTACAGCCAAACTCTAAGTAAAAAACTGACTGCTATGGAAAGTACATATTTTTAAAGATGAATAATTTAGACATTCCGTGTTACGATTACCATTCCGTGTGACTACTAAAATTCCGTGTGACTATTACCATTCCTTGCTTACCATTCCGTATGACTATTACCATTCTGTGTGACTATTACTATTCTTTGTGAATATTACAATTCCGTGTGATTATTACCATTTCTTGTTTACCATTTCGTATGACTATTACAACTCCATGTGACTATTACCATTCCGTGTGACTATTTCCATTCCGTGTAACTATTTACATTCTGTGTGTACCATTCCATGTGATTATTACTAATTCGTGTTTACCATTCTGTGTGACTATTTCCATTCCGTGTGATTATTACCATTCCTTGTGACTATTACCATTCACGTGATCACAGATGTTAACAATATTTTGCACACACAGTGATATTTCTTTAGACTTTATTTACCCACATGTTAAAATGTCAACCACACAGCTTCAATATTTACCCATGTTTTAGAATGTCAAGAAAGACACCAGCTTTTAATTAAAAGAAACAACAACAACAACAACAACAAAAAAAACATTGCAACGACGTATTTGTAAAACTATGAATTCATTGGTGTTCAGATAATATTCAAAGGAAAGCATTTTGTCCATACCTGTGTTCATTTCACATTAAGGGAATAATTACTTACTTTTAGGACCTTACGTCACACCGCCATTCAACTTGATAGGCCAATACGATGAACACCGGAAGACATTCAACTTGCCATGTCAAGACGAAGAACACTGGAGACGATCCTGACCGATCCGGTGGCATAGTGGTTAGAGCGTCCGCCTCGAATGCAGGAGGTCGCGGGGTTCGATTCCCGGCCGAGTCATACTAAAGACGTACAAAAGTGGTACTAACAGCTGCCTCGCTAGACGCTCAGCATTAAGAGGCTAGTATTAGGACTGGTTGGTCTGGTGTCAGGATAATGTAACTGGGTGGGACATCATGCTACATGTCTGCTGCCACACTCCAGACATCGTAACGATATGACTGGGAAATTTTTTAAAGCTACGTTAAAAATCTAAACAAAAAACCCCACACACAATGGAGACGACCCATTTGCGATTCAAATATTATATGCACTAGAAGACATCCAACTTGCGATGTCATCATGAAGAACACAGTTAAAAACGTTAAACTGTTGAGGCCAATAGAAAGAACACCGGGAGACATTCAACTTGATAAATCTTTGTTCGCTTTTCATCTTTATTCGAATGCTGTCATCCGCTTTTTTTCATCCAGTTTGATTTTTACTTATCTTTTTTTTTTTTTTTTCGTTTATTTATTTATTCCCTTACATGGCCCTAACATTTACTTGTCTGCGTCCATCATTGCTATCTTTTTTCTCTTATACGATGCTTTATATGCTGCTATGTCGCGTCTTGTCTGTTGGTTGGCAATGGGTCGGAAGTTCATTTATCGAGAAATTTAACTAAGGAAATAATTGTTACACGCACGTCTGTTAATGCATACGGGTTATTTTATTGTAGTCCATGTATCAATACTTTAGTTACAACTCCAATTCCTTTTTTTTACGATTTTGCAACTTTGCTGAAGAATTTGTATGTTTTATGTACTTTTGAATTCAACAAACGGTCATTTTTAAAATTCAATTGTATTTCACAAGAAGGTACGATTCTCAAAGTTACAAAGTTAACGTGAGATTTTTTAAATTATCACATGGTAGGTATAGTTTTCCTATAGTATGTGCAGTTTCATATTTTTTATATTACCACACGATAAAATATCACTTTATGTGATTCTGATTGGTCCAAATTAGCCCATGAAATTATTATGCAGTATTCTCTTTACTGATTGGCTGCGATCGTGGGAAAACTTTTTTTTAAACCCGCCTTCTAGAATAATTTTTTTTTTTTGTTTTCAATAAACATTATTGGCCGCCATTTTTCGAATCGACTTGCGTAAAAGGAATTGTGGAAAAATGGTCTCGTCTGTTTCAGTATGGCTAATTTATCCCCACAGGGGTTTGTTTTGTTATGCATAACATATCATAACATGAAAAATGGCTAAAACCACATGACAAAAGCAATAACAACAACAAGTTGTTCGCTTGTGTGGGTTTCGCTTGCAGACGTAATATAAACTTTGCAGAAGTTTACTGCACTATTATTTGAAGCAAACATACGTTATTCTTGCCAGCGATATCGTTCTTTTAACTATAAAAGCACACTTTATTCTCTGCCATTGATTAAGATTTTTGAATATAAAAACACACTTTATTCCCTGCCAGTGATATCGTTTTATCAAATACAAAAACACACTTTACTCATCGGTTTAAATTTATTTTATTGCCATATTTACAGCACATGAAGTCGGGCAACTTTATTCCCTGAATATGATGTCGTTCTTTTAAGCATAAAAAACAGACTTGATCCCATGCAATTTATATCGTTCTTTTAAGTATAAAAACAGACTTGATCCCATGTCATTGATAGGTTCATTGTTCTTGCAGGTATAAAATAAAACATACTTTATCACATGTTATAGATAAATGGAGTGGTAGATGAGTGATGCTTTTTGAGGATATTTGATTAAAGGAATGTCCATAATGTCTCAAGCGTCATGGGTGAAAGCAAACTGCTCTCTAGTGATGTAAGTAAACAACGCCACTTCATGCACACATTTATCCCTGGATCAGCCTCTTAGGCTAATCGGTCGTCATTCTGAGTCATTTTTAAGCTGATATGTTACTAAAAATAACGACAAGTTAACAATAAGACTACCAGAGTTGTTTCATGGCTTGAAATCTCTATATTTTTTGTTACATTTTGCGATTTTTTTTAAATATGAAGAGTCAGATATATATATATATATATATATATATATATATATATATATATATATATATATATATATATATATATATCACAGCCGGATGGGGGGTTCCAGGATGTCCATTGAAACTGGACCATCGTTTTATTCTTGCGCACGTTTATTGGGTATTATGCACATTTTGAGTAAATAGACGCATAGACTTTTGCTTTGACGCCCTTTCGAGAAAAGTCAGGGCCCTTTTGAAATTTTTGAACAATTCCCCTCGACAGTTGACCTTTCACTTCACAACAATTTCGTCACATTTATCACATTTAGGAAAAAGTGAAGGGGTGAGAGTTTTCTAGATTTATAGTTACATTTCATTACATATTATTTTTTCCATATGAACCCTATCTTTTCTGTTAAAAGTATCCATTGTTCAAGTTCAAAGTCACCATGCGGTTGAAGTGCAGCTTTGCAGTGTGTGGACAAAATGCATAACGTGAATGCAACAATTGATTTTATAATTAGATAATCAAACTGAGAAAATGTGCAGCGGTGCACGAAAATCACTTTGAGTGGATATTCACTAATAAAGAACTTGCTGTGCAGCGGACTAATATTCAGAAGTTTTTAGATACCCCTCGTATTACTGCATAACAAAGTCAGATGTAGTGGTTAGTCAAGTTCCATCCATTTCATTTTTGGGGGTGGGTTGGGATCGCTGATATATGTTTTTTTCTTTTAACCTCAGTGGATATAATTGATTTCTTTTTCTTTTAACCTCACTTGAAATAGTTGGTTTCATTGATATAAATATATAAATAAAAATAGATTATTTTGTAAAGCTATCTGAGATATATTACCCCGCCCCCGCTACAATTAAATGATTAAATGGTCGGTCCCTAAGCTGTCTGGTTCTGTGTCATTAGGCTTTGTTTGCAAGCCCATTTCTGGAACAGGGGACCAAAAGATCGGTAGTACACGTGCGCCATCTGTAGGAGTGATGTGTGGTATTGACTAATCATTGTTATGAACGTTTACCACGCCAGCCACATTGCACGAGGACATGGAAAATTGTTGTTTGCTTGACGAGTTTGCTTGACCTTCAAGCTATGATTAATAGTTTCTGGACGTGTACAAGACAAAAGTAAATAACGGTATTAAATGATACTAAAAAAATAATTGAAAATTCAATTTGTATATTTCATTTATTTCTATGCATTCATTTTTTCAAATATAAAACGCAATACATTATAGTTCCCCGTATTTTCCTTACATTTTATTGATAATTCGAACCAAATCTCCTGTCCACTCGTATTACATAGCTTGTTGGAATAATAATCTAGTTTTGAATTGATCAAACTTTTGAGACTGAGACGAAGAATTTATCCAAAACTTCGAGATGTATTATCTTCAAGACTTTTCAAGATTCATCAAAGTTTAACTTATATTTTTGTTGCACTGCCTGTCGGGGAAGTTCGAAAATGTAAGCTGGGAGGAAGCTTTGATTTTTGCCCATAGAAGTATGAGAAAAATAGTCTTTTATTCAAAATGTTGCACGATATTGAACATTAAACGGGGGTGAGGGCGTCCATGTAAGTACCTCAGACGTGAGGGAATTAATTCTTAGATTAGTCTCCGCTAGTATAAAATGAAAAGAAAAATACTGCAGGTGTGGAATTGTGAAATTTTCCATCCAAGAGGCAAAAAGTAGCCTATTCATATTTATTTAGCAAAAGCTCACCATGAAAACAGCAATGAATTCAGTATCTCTGAACAAAAATACAAAAACGAAAACAATTCAAGACAACTGCAAGGGCTTCTATTATAAACAAAACCAATTCAACACAACTAGCAACAACTACCATTACAAATATGTTAAACACAATAAATTAACGTTAATCTACGCAGAAACTATTTTACTTCTAGAACCGAGGACAAGTATGTTCTTGCAGTATTTACACAACATTACAGTATGTGGGTGGAACACGATGGTATAATTATTATTTTCTATGTCATAATTTGACCGATTTAAAAAAGATATTCCTTGACTTCACCTTCTCTTTTGATAGCTATAACCACAATACATATGTCATTGTAGCATTTTTACAAAGGTAACATAGTTTGTAATAGGTATATAGTAAAAATAGAATTCTCACAATCTGTAAAAAAAAACATTCTAATTGTGTGTGTGTGTGTGTGTGTGTGTGTGTGTGTGTGTGTGTGTGTGACTGGTCCTCTGATTGGCTGTTAAATGTTTTGCTTATGAAAAAATCCTTTTGAAAAAAAAAAAAAAATCAGCTTAGAAGTACTGTGGTACGCTCTCGAAATCAGACATTAGTCCTCTTTGTGGAATTAAAATCCCAAATAATCTGTCAGAAACTTTGGAACCAGTTGGACGTAATAATACTCAATCTAACTCAGATCTACGTGTAATTAAGTTTCTGACACTCTATGCGTGTTTTCTTACATCAAATCGCCAGCGGAAGGCCTGCAGTGGCCGGCAGGCAATGCATTACAGCAATTTTTTTTTTTTTTATCCTAAGGGGGAAGCCAGAGCAGTCTTGAAGGTAAGTATAGTACAAAATCTGACTTAAATAGGAATTCCGAACAGATATGAAGGCAAGTGTGATACAAAATCATAGTTAAATATATAAACAAATGAGTGTAAAACCACCGACACATTGATTCGAAACAAAGTGATCGAGCACAAAATAATACTATGCTGTATTAGAAAAAAATTAACCTCGAAAAAAATTCCAAATTAAATATGTGTTGTTTTTTGTGATACTTATTAATGCCTGACACCGGATGTAAGAGAATGGATTAATGTAATCCACAAACTTTTACTACTCCACAACCCACCCACCCCCGACCATCGTCCCTCAGAAAGTTAATTCTAATAGTTCCCCTTTTTAAGTTTTGTAGTAAATACATAGCTATGGAACTTCCAATGTGCCTAAACTCTGACACTATCCTTTTATTTTCTTAAAAGTCAGTAATGCAGATGTCGGTTTGTACCAATAAGATGCATACTGGCCAAGTGACATGGTTTTGGAACAGACTCATTTTATGTTGCAGGGATCGAGAATTTGCTCTTACAATAAAGCTTACTACCCTCTGGTTTTGCTGTGCATTGGCACAAAACTATGCCTATCAGCCTATATTGCAATTTGTGCAAGGACCACTTCACATTTTTTTCGTATGAATTGTTGCAAATGACCTGACTGCTAAGAATCCTTCTTTATCCAGGAAACTGAATTATCTACCCCCAAAGTATGTTTGGGAGGGAACTAGTTACCATGTACCTGGCCCAGTTAGATGTTACATTATACAGTCTATAGAAACCACAAGAATATTTCACATCTATTGCAATGTACACCTAGTATACAAGATAAGGTCAATACCCGTGTATGGGTTATCCTGCGTACAAAATGAGGTCATTACCCGTGCGTAAGTTTGAATTAAAATAGTTATTGATAAAGTGGAAATATGAGGTTCTTGCCGATATGTCAAGCATTTAAATCATGAAACCAGAAGACCCTTAGAATGAAAACACACACACACACACACACACACACACACACACACACACACTCACACACACACAACAAAGTGAGTGAATTCTATCAGTAAAAAACAAGAAACGGACTAGTTTTCTTATGGAACAGGTCTAAGTTTCCACTGCTAAACTGTATCAAATGTGTATTCTGGTGTCCTACAAAAATGTGTTATGAAGGAGAATAAAAAAGACTCATTTGACAAATACGACTGTTCAAATCAGGTAATTATATACTTATTTGAGAAATACGATTGTTCAAATCAGGCGATTACATACTTCCGAAGCAACTGATGATTGCATCTTTGGTTTCCATTAGTATCAGTGTTAATGAATAATAGGAAAGCCTCTAATTCCCTGTTGTAAGGGACGGCCTATATTCATATCCTAATGGTCGCTTAAGAATCAAATAAACTAATATACTGAAACACAACACTTCGAGAATCATTCGTTTCATTTTGGGCCGGAGTTCGACAATAAATGAAGATTGTTTTACGTTAATTTACTAAGACGTTTTACCATATTCGTCTGAATATTAACTACACATATAGCATCGCAAATTTTTGAACGTTAAAGTGTTAAGCTTGAGGCTTGTTCTATTACTTGAAATAGCACTGTCAAGAACTAACTTTTTAATGTCAAGTACATTCATAAAGTTTGATATTTTCTCAAAATAGAAGAATTTTGACTACCTGAAGTCATCTTTGAGCTTGTGTTTAGCTCGACTCACAACACAAAGATACAATCTTACAATTACATTGAAAATAAAATCAGTTTATAACAAATTCTGCATTTTGAGAGACCGTAACTGTTCAGATCTAAAGACTATGCCGTTCTTCCCGTTTCAAACCCTGATTCACTGGCATTAATATCAGGAGTGTCTCGCATTTCCGGGAGTGTGAACTGAATTTTCAATGTTTGTTCCGCGTGGCGTGTTGCACTCCCCTTTCCTATCATATCATTCACAACGGGTTTGTCTTCCTTCTCAAATGAGTCTGCGCGAGTGGTCTCTTTCTCCCTCTGAATAACAGAATTGTCAGTAATCTGCACGACTTTGAAATCGGAGTCTTTATTGTTCGCCTTGGCTTTTGTTAGTGCGGCATTGACGTTGTTGGTTTGAGCTACCAATGCAAATTCCATTTCCATTCGACAAAATGTACATTTACAGTTCTCAATGTCTCTGGCCGTGATGTTTTGAATCCCGGGAGAGCACATATTTATTCCTGGGGTCCGAAGATAAAACTTCCGCTCGTGTAATCTGGAACGTCTGTTGAGTCTCATGTATTGGTTAGATTCGTAGTATTGATCTGGTGTCGATGATCGGGAGTTTTCCCGGGATCCTGACCTGGATGGGGCCGGTGTGGGTGAGAGACAGAGACCTTTTACAACGCCTACTGTCAAAGAATTGACTCGAGCTTGTTCGCTTTCACGTATACGCTCTTGCTCATGGATCGCCTGTTTATCTTGCTCATTGTAGCTGTAATAATCCAGGATGTACCCAACTCGTCTGTTATAGTCCATCCTCTCGCGAAGAACCATTCTTTGTTCTTTGACGTCACCAGGTTGTCGTCGTCCGTAGGCTACGACTTTGGGATGCTTCAGATATTCCTGTCTTAGGCCGGCCAGAAATGCACCTTTGCTTGTTTTGATGCTGTGGGTATTGAGAAGATTCGACAAGTCATGTCTTGATTTCCGGAAATAGATAACTTTCCCATTATCAATATACATTGTACCATTATCGACCTCTTGTACCATATATTTCTTTTGTGACCTTTCAGGGCTGTTTTCAGGTGGTTGCTGTTTGAGTGACATGTTTGTGATGCCAATAACTCGTGTGGCCTCGGTGCTTTGTTTTGTTTTATTCCTTGCGGAATGCACTAACATCCTTTGTTCTGTGTCGTGTTCTCTCGTCTTTACGAAATCGTCCTTATAAGCGCTCGGATTTGTAATTGGAAAGTTAGGCGCCGTCTTAGCACGGGCGTTCTGTGAAAGTGTCATGTTACCAACGGGAGACTCAGCAAGTTTTATCCTAGCGGAATTGACTCGTCGCTGAATCTTAATATGGTCGACATACCCTGATCTTCGATTTGGGAAAGAAAACTGTGACTGGGGTACGACAACTTGACGTGTCTGCTGTTCGGATCTCACAGATGGGTTGTCTTCTGATGACATTACAGTTGAGAAAGAGGCCTCCGTCGGTGCGGCCGCGGAGTAGGGACGTTTTGCTGCAGGTATGGTTCGTGCAGACACAGGGGTGTTTGTCCTTTCTCTTAGTAGTGTTGTTTCTGCCTCCTCCTGCTCAAGTCCCCTGGTAGTGAGCTGATAACGTGGTGGCATACGCTGCCACAGCGTCCATGACGTGCCCGCAGACATCGCTGAAATGGGAAAACAGGCAATTTTAATTATATTCCACGACTTTGTGTTTAAAAAAGGCTCAATCCTGAGTTGAAAGGTTATATAAAAATAATGTCGAAATATAAATCTCATTGCATGTTAAATACGACAGAAGTGGATCGGTGATATTTCACATAATGACACTTCATCGTATTCTCAAACAAATTTGCCCAGTTCGGATAAAAGAAAATTTACGCAATATTTTAGATCATTGATAAATATTGGAAAATTCTTTTACAGTTCATTGAACTCTGCTTCAATTACAAACTATTCAACTATATAAGTTTTTTGAATTTATATTTTCAAACGAAATTTCTCCGCAGAAATGTCGTGCACTGGATAAAACACGATAGAAAGAAAATGTACGTAACATGTACTTCCAGGATTTACAATTTTTAAAAAAAATGAATTGCAAACTCGACATTTTTCCGAAATTCTTAGTACATTGACCATTTTGCAAGAAAATTCTTAGTACATTTACCATTTTACAAGAAACTTCTTAGTACACTGACCATCTTGCAAGAAAATTCTTAGTACTTTGAAAGTTCTTATTACATTTACCAATTTGCAAGAAAATTCTTAGGACATTGACCATTTTGCAAGAAAATTCTTTGTACATTGACCATTTTGCGAGAAACTGCAGAGGTCGGGGAGTTTTCACTTTTCAGTGTGGGGGAACTTAGCACATATACCTGTAGAGTGTCATTATTTGTGCTGCTTTCGCTTAATAATTCAGGCAACAGCGATTCTTGTAAATATTATCTGATTTTGTAGTTCATATATTCATTATAAACTTTTAGATGTCTATTAAACTATTTCAATTACCAATTTCTTAAGTAAAACAAATAAATGAGTTATAACCGATCGACAGAAATCATGCTTTGTTTGCTCATTATTCGTTGCATTTGTCGCTGTTTATCAATTGTGCGTGTTGGCAAGTAGTCAGTTATATTTGAACGTATTGTATATGCATTAAAATTGTGGTCACAAATCGCGTATCACCACACACACACACACTAAGACTAACCGAAAACGTTCATAATTTTTAACTAACAAAAAGTCAGATTGCTATAATGGCATACAAATTCAATGAGCTCATCTACATACAAGCATGCATGTCACATTTAAATTTGTAAATTTTTTGCTTAAATCACCCAATATTTCTTTTTTTCTGGACCCCTTACGGCTTGTATCCCGATCTACATCTGAATTAATATACCACAAAATTGATAACGACGGGATCAAAATTATTCGCTTCTTGTATATAACTTAAATCTTTAAACTAACATTCCGTAATGCAATACCAAGACTGTCGTATCTGTTCCACTTGAAATGACATGCGTTAATTCTACGCCATCTCAATCTTGATGACTTGGACGTATATTGATGATAGTGATCCCTCATGCGCTTCTGTGTTTGGACGAGTTAATCAATTTGTGCGTGTAGGAGTTAGCTGTTTTTATACTGTCCTAAAAGGGTTGGCTGCATTCATTTTGTGATCAAAAGCAAATTGGATATTTATTGTAGAAATCCACCATTTTTAAAATAGACTTATCTAGCACACCAGTGTGCATTTGGACGAAGACGGTCACTCTCACCAAGACGTACGTCGAATTATTATAGAATAGTGCCGAACTAAAATTACGAACGGACGGACTGGGCCAAATCAATATTCCACCTCAAGCAGCGGGGGCATTAAAAAATAAACTGCAACACTGAATACTTCGTGTCTAATCAGTTCTTCGGTTCTGGACGTCTTCAAATCTAAGTATAACATTATCGAGTCATTAGAAGTAATGTGAAAAGTTCTTAGATTAATATTAACATGCATATTTTCAAAATCGGTGAATATTTTAATTATCGCTGAAATCGGTAAATACTGTAATAATCGTTCCATCTAAGCTTTTGATACGGAAAAGATATCTTGTCTTAGTTGCTTTCTATATAGTATAACTAATCTATGAGGGATTATGACCTTTATCAATGACCTCTTATCGGTGACGGCGAATAATAAATGAATTTCTCTCTACTAGTGGCCATTATCAGAAAATAAAGCGATAACGTTACTCTTTACATATGGGTATAGCCCACGGGTACAACAGATCGATAAGCCATTGATGGCGTTCAACGAGTATTAGTAAAATAAACAATTATGAAATAGCTAGATCTTGTTTTTGCAAGTACAGCGTAAAGGCCGAAGTGTATTTCAATTATCTGCAAATAATGGGTTTCTTGAGCTTGCTGGTAAATCAAAGAAACACAAATAACTCTAGGGTTAATAGATCCAATTATAAAATGTATGAGGGGGCAGGAGCGGAAAGAGGGGAGGTCTGGGGTTTCCGGACCCCACTCCCGCTTTAAAAAAAAAAACAAAAAAAAAACGTACACCCACACAAACGTACAGTCATTTTTCACTTGAATATTGACCATCGTTTTATCCTTGCGCAAGTTTATTGGGTTGTGCACACTGTGAATACATAGACGCATACATTTTTGCTTTATCGAGGAAAGTCAGGGTCCTTTTTAAATTTTGGACCGTGTCCGCCTCCGATGAGGCGGGTCGCAGGTTCTAACCCCGGCCAAGTCATACAAAAGAATTATTTAAAAAATGGTACTGATATCTGCCTCGCTTGGCGCTCAGCATTAAGAGGTTAGTGTTAGGACTGGTCGGCCTGGTGTCAGGATAATGTGACTGTGTGGGACATGCTGCTACATGTCTGCGGCATGATACCCTGGTGCTAGACATCACTATAACTGCCACACTGCAGACATCGTAGCGATATAACTAAAAAAACTGTTAAAGCTACGTTAAAAATCCAGATCACACACACACACACACACACACACACACACACACACACACACACAATGGACCCACCCACCTCAACTCTTGAACACTAAAACCTGATCCGGCCGTGGGGGCGGGAAGAAGATAGAATCTAAATTTAGAAATCTTGATCCGAAACTGTGGAATTAATTTAATAGAATCTATACAAGGAAATATTAATCGATAATTATAACTTTCTAAAGTATGACAATGATCGAAATGAGTTTGCTAGCAAAATAGTTTAACACGTAAGGGGTCTCACAACGAATCGAACATTTGCCTGATTCTGGTATGGCGACGA
Source organism: Megalonaias nervosa (assembly GCA_016617855.1). NCBI lineage: Eukaryota > Metazoa > Mollusca > Bivalvia > Unionida > Unionidae > Megalonaias > Megalonaias nervosa. Next base: position 11,875 of record JAECUM010019209.1, on the reverse strand, counting down.
ATGTTTCCACTATTTCTAAGTATCTCAAAACAAATTTGTTGTCAACTGAAGGGTTCTTAAATGCGCAAATACTGCAAATAATTTTCTTCTAATCAACTTACAAAGTCGTATTCATTAAAACTTGAATTACACACTTGAATGGGTTGTTTTTTTTGCTTCACATTTGTATCAGCCAATAGTATATTTGTACAAGCCGTTGATCGGTACTTCACGCCACGCATCACGTAGCATAACCCAAACACGTAAGACAAATATCATTCATACATCAAATTACTTAACAATACGTGAAAATATACCTCGTGTTCAGAAATTAATCCATGCTATTATAAAGTCTCGTTAATACTATACATTATGACATTTACTCTTAGTAATTGGCTAATTACTCGGTTTGAGAAAAGTGTTCCTAATACCGGATCCCATGATCAAACGAAAATAACTAAACTTTAAAAAAAAAATATAGCACGTACCCTAGGTTTGCTTTAATAGCAATTGACACATTTTGAAAATAATTTAACCATGGCACACTTCCATGCGTACATTTACAAGGTTTTACAGCACAAGGACGCCCCCGCCCCTTTTTCAAACTGTGAAACGATGGAAAGGCAGCATATAGTCCTTAAAAAATATAGAAAATAAACTGTTTCTTTTTAAAGTTACAGTGAAAACTCAAATTTGAACAGACCCTCTTTTTGGCGAAACCACGCGAAATATCCTCTTGAACATGACTAGGACAAGAACAAAGAAAAACGAATAACTATTCATGTCGTTCATCATTAATTAATTTTGGGGTCACAGAATTTATTCACTGTTAAAAAATTAGAGTTTTACCTATTTTTTCAAAATTCTACGACAATATCAATGACAATTTCTTCGAACTCAGGAACATTACTCTACCGGGCAGACAACGGGTACAGGGCATTGCCTTAAATATCAATGATATGACGCGACGTCAGTAAGAACATGTGCATGTCCAGCAAGCATCGCGCTCTACCAGATTTGACACACGTTTATTTCATATTAACGAGCGAAGCTAGCTTAGTGAGCTCTATTGGTAACATGCATACTAAGCCAAGGTATGTTAAAGCTATACTCATGTAGGTTGAAAACAATGGCACCGGAAGTACCTATAGTCACCACCATTATCTTATCGTGTTTTGCGCATGCCTACATTCAGAAAAGAACGAAGAAAGACGAGTAAGTGTTTGTAACGTTCATCATAGCTTATTTTCTTAGCCATGTTATGTATTTACTGGTTAACATTTCCAAGAATTTTGTATTTGTTGCTACTTCAATACAAGCTTCAATTAATATTTTCTGCAACTCGGGAACATTTCTTTATACGAAGAACGTGTACGAAACACAATTCGTCACATCACCATGACGTAACGCGACGTTAGTCGGTACACGCATGTTCAGCAAAGGTTTACTTGCATCTAGGCTTTACAGATTTCGTACTCGGGGCTACCATGTTTCTTCGATGTGGGGCTTCCGCAAGAAATAAGAGTTCTTGGATACAGCAAAACGTCAATGTGATGTAGTTACGCAGTGAAAAGATTTGAATATTTTCGTTGCAAAAGTTATTACTGAGATTACATGCATAAACAATTATAAACGTATTCCAAAATAAGTTCATGACCTCGTGACTGAAATTAGATAGATCCCGAATGATGTCAACAGCAGCCATATTTGAGGTATGCTGGCATATTTACCGTTAAGTTTATATGGTGTTTGAAAGTTGAAATAAATTCTATGAATCTCAATATACTGTTACAAAAGATACATACATAAACAGAAAGCAAATCAGGCTTTCTGTTAGTATCTATACTTGTAATTTATATTTGATTTTGCTTCAGTGTGCCTTGTTCAAAATGGCCAATTTTGGTGGTCGCATATAGGAGAAACTGCCAGTTACCAATCGTCCAGGTACAATGGGCAGAATATCGTCTGTTTGTGCATTGTGACCTTATCGGGAAGCATCTATACAACTTCTACCAATTACTACATAAACGTACCTCAGATAACAGAGAGATATATTAACACGAGTTGATATTTGATTGGCTAGTCAATATGTGCACAGCAATTAAATAACCCAATATTATATATTGTACCGTATCTACTTGCATGCTAGTCAACCGCCCAAAAAGCTGAAAAATAAGTCCATGCTAGTGTAGAATTTACCTATTATTCACCGAAACTAGCAAGCAGACAGTTCAAATTAAATTGATTTTTAAATCATTGTACTTTCAAATATTAAATTGCCATGCATTATTTTGCCTTGTAATAATTATGTTTTTTTACGTGTGTGATTATTTAACTTTGGGAATCATTTTCCCATCAAATTGGCAAATTACACACCTTTCATTTTACCTGCGCGACGACAACCTTTTAAAAATAAACTTGTTCACCTTCATTCTAATATATTATTTTTATGTTGTGATAGATTGTAACAAAGATAAAGTCTGTGAAAAGATTTCATGTTGCTGCTCTTCAATTTATCTTGATTTTCAAATGTAACGTATGAAAATAGGTAAAAGAAATAAATTATTGAGTTTGAATTAGATGCAACACATTTTTCAATGCCCTTAAAACAGATGAATGTGAATTTATTTACGTATCTTGCATGCAAATTTCGTAAAGTGACTGTAAAAAGCTATCATGTGAAATTTCTATAAAAGTTCGTATTCATACTTTGCTTCACATGTTTCCAAACAGTTTGCTTAAATGTTCAAAAAAAAAAAAAATAGACGAAAGCACTTTTCATTTTTTAGTTCCCCGTAAAAATACCTTTATTTCCTCTAAAATAATACCTTTCTCAAATAGGATATCTTTATTTCCCCAGAAATGATACCTTTATTCCCCCCCCCACCACCACCAAGGATATCTTATTTCCAACAAGGATACCTTTATTTCCCCAAAAGGATACCCTATTTCCCCCAAAAGGATACCTTTATTTCCCCACAAAAGGATACCCTCATTTGCAAACAAGAGATACCTTTATTTCCCAAAAAACGATACCTTTATTTCTCACAAATTATACCTTTATGTCCCCCAAAAGGATACCTTTATTTCCCAAAAATAAATATCTTTATTTCCCCCAAAAGGATATCTATATTTTCAATAAAAGGATACCTTTATTTCCCCTAAAAGGATACCTTTATTCCCGACAAAGGATACCTTTATTTCCCCCAAAAGGATATCTTTATTTCCCCCAAAAGGATATCTTTATTTGCCCCCAAAAGGATTATTTCCACAATAGGGATACCTTTATTTCCAAAAAGGATACATTTATTTCTCCAAAAAGGATATCTTTATTCCCCCCCCGTAAAAAAGATACCTTTATTTCCTAAAAGGGATACCTCTATTTCCCTCAATAAAGGCTACCTTTATTTCCCCCAAAATGATACCGTTATCTCCCCCAAAAGACTACCTTTATTTCCCCTCAAAATATATCTTTATTTTGCCTAAAAATTTTACCTTTATTTAAAAAAGGGACACCTTTATTCCAAAAAAGATACCTTTATTTCCATCGAAGGATACTTTTATTTCCCCCTAAAATGAATACCTTTATTTCCCCCAAAATGACACCTTTCTCAAAAAAGGATACCTTTATTGCCGGAAAGGATACATTTATTTCCGCCCAGAAAGGATAAACTTATTTCCAAAAAGATACCTTTATTTCCATAAAAGGGATATTTTTGTTTCCAATAAAGGGATAGCTTTATGCCCCCCCCCCCCCCACCTTTATTATCTTTGGCAGCACCGAGCAAATTTATATGATTGGTACATTCTTAATAATAGAGATATCGATAAAATTGTCTCACTCTATCTCCAGCATTATCAGCATTGCTTTGATGGATGTGTACCCGTCTCTGGGAGGCTTAAGATCATAGCTGCCATAGGCTGCTAGATATTTCTCAAAGAAAGTTTACCTGAAAAAAAATGTCCGATTGATTGTCCATTTTTCAATTGGTTTCTTGTATATTTGGATCTCGCTTTTATATGCCTTTCCAAGAGTCATTTCCACGATTTTGTTTGTTATTAATTTGTAACGGATTGAAAATGTAGACTTTTTCACAAACTGTTGTTGAGTGGATGGGTTAGAAGAAGAAGAAGACGAGAAAGAAGATCTTTATTTAAAGTGGGGTTTTTTTTCTTTTTTCAAGAAGTAACATAAGCTTTCATCAGTTATTTTTGCCACATCCTGCGGTTCTAACGTGCTAAACTGAAGGAAAGTATATTTCTAAAATGTATTTGAAACGAGCCGTCGGTACTGATGCTCGAATTCGCGATCCAACCGTTACCAGTCGGATGCTATGCGACTGAGTTATCCCGTTCCTGGCAATAAGTGGGTGAAATAACCCGAATAAAAGTTTAGGGTGCGGTGATTTTCCTAAGACGTAGAACATGCATGTACATGGACTGGGCGCAATATTGTTTAGTGCTACTTTCTTTATGAAATATACTACGATAATGCAGTGTAGTTTACAAAATATGTACCATAACTTAGCTTCTCTGGTCCCTTTAAAAAAGAAAGTCTCCTAGATCTCATTGCATTAGGAACCTCATTTGCCTACCAATAGGAAACGATAGATCTAGTGGCCTTGGTAGTGAGTTTCTAATTACCATGTATATTAGAATCACGTATCGCAAAATACCAATTGTAACAGCAGTACACAATAACATCAGGAAAACGGATGCTGTTTGGTAGGCTTACGTGGGAGTTTCTAATCCCACTTGGATATTAATCTCGTCTCTTCGTGCTGTATCGCATAAATAGCAGTACAGAAGTCTCGCTAACTATTACTGCTGATGAGAGCTAACATATCTCGGATGCGACCAAGGCAACATCGGCCCGACGCAAATAAATGAAACCCCTAATTTCAAAGTTCTCTGACACAAACTATCAATTGCACAATATCGGTTGGCGAAAGAACTCCGATGTCGTTCTTCCCAATTGGGTAAAAGCAGTGCCGGATTACCTAATAGGCAGAGTAGGCACCGGCCTATGGACCCCACTGCTTTTAGGGGCCCCGCGACAACGGATCAAAATAATATTGAATTGATTTATCTTGACGTATTAGGAGATAATTTGCGAGGGAGGCCCCGAGATTTCGACTGCCTAGCGGCCTCCACAGGGTTGAATCCGGCACTGGGTAAAAGACCATATCAGGCAGGTTGTTCAAAAGAGGAGACTTCTGCACTTAATGATGAATCCTCCTTCCAGATATGCCACGGAGCTCGACTAACCACTCCGGATTCTGATTACATAGTAGCAGGAGCTCGCCCCGCAGCTCAAACGAACAACAGTAGTATGTCCACAAATAAGTAAGTACATTCTCCTTGAAAACTGGAAACCAAATGGCACGAAAAGGGTTTCCTAAGCTGAAATAGGACATGTTTTCATTCACGTCAGCGCGAAATGAAATTTCAATCTTTTAAGTCACGGAAACTGCCGAATTTGACAATACCAACCCAAACAGATGCTGCTACAACGATATAAACGGATTAAAACCCCATATGACGTTCTCTTTAAAGTTACAATCAAGCTTACAAATAATCCTAATCAGATAAATAATTATTTGATATTGATGTATAACCGAATTTCAATTCCATATGTGACGGATTGAACGCAACACGTAATCCAAGAACTGCCACCTCTTAAAATATCTGCAGGCAACCTAATAATACAAACTAATTTGATGTTAGGAAGTGTGCGCCAACGCACACACAATACAACCTCCCTTTATAAGCAAACACGCAAGCACAAACAGAAACAACACAAGCACTTAGACATCTTACTTATATTTATCTTTATCTCATATTTATTTTGGACTTATAAACCAAAAATCCAAATTATATATTTTACTAGGACTTAGAATCAGCAACTCTAAATAAATAGTGCCGGTCCTAACACTAACATGGAGCGCACTAACATCAATGCAAACATAATAACACCACACAAGGACCTATATGACTCTGGCAAAGTCACTATATTCAAGGAAATAACAAATATTGGAAGGGCAAGGAAACCAGCTCTCTGAATTTATGTTCAGAGAGAGGGTAGTACGAACCCATGTTCAAATGCGGAAGCAGGGACAAGGGAAGGGAGCACAGTCTCAGCGAAAGATTTTTGGGGATAAGAAAACTAATAAGCAAATATGACAGAACAGAACCCAAAGCAACCCTGACCAAATTCCTCAAAATGTATACATTTTTTTTCTAAAACATTTACACCACCAAGGGAAGACAGGGATCAAACACATCATTTTAAAAATATTGTAAGAAGTGTTTTCATTTCGGAACACAGGGTGTCACTTCTAAGTCCTAACCAGGAAGATATGCTGGGTCTGGGCTAAGAGTTGTCAACACAACCAGGCCCGGCCCTAGGGCAAGGCAAACGAGGCAACCGCCTTGGGCCCCGCGCTTCTCCGCAATGCAATGTTTTTTGCTTGGGGCCCAGCGCTTATCGCTTGCTGCCTTGGGCCCCGTATGCTACCTTGGGCCCCGCACATCCTAGGACCGGGCCTGAACATAACATAAAGTCCGATTAATACACGCACAATATCTGTATTTCGAGAGAGTCATACGTTTTCATACCTTCGCAAGTAGAAAGAAACGAACAAAAAGTAATGAAGATTGCACGGCAAGAAGAAATAAAAAGCAAAAACCAAGATAACAGATTTTGCAGCCATGAAGACCATACGACGTCTGGTTTTATAAAAGGCTTACTTACATGTTTCCCTTATTTCTGTACTTTTCTGTGACACATCATATATAATTTGGCTTTTCGGGCAAGAATATGAACTTTTCAGACGCTATATCTTTCCGTCTGTAACGTGCCGTTATGTGTACATAGCTACTACGACCACGCATCTAGGTAAATGTTACCAGTAAATGTTATCAAATATTTCAACTTTTCTTATTAAAGGGATGGTTTAATATTTATTTACATTCAATCGTTGAACCTCCACGGCACACCATTTGGCCGATAAACTATATTGTTATAACTGGTATAATTCAATTACACAGAACCGCTTATCGAAGCCTTCTTTTGCACCTCCCTGTTCCAGATGCTACCACCTGATAACTGTTATTATTAAAGAATGTAATTCTATTTCAAAAATTACATACTTGAGTCGAATTGAAAGTTTTTTCTTCTTGCAATACGATATCATCTTTTAAATGTCAGTCCTAACAAATTTAGAAAAAGGATCCGTACGGGCGAGAGAAAGCCACGCACTATTGTGTCGATTAATCAGTACATAGTCTATTGTATCGATTAATCAGTACAGAGTCTATTGTATCGATTGATCAGTTGTACTGCATGCTAACAGTGTCAAATTAATAAAGACGGCAATAACGATATTGTGAACAAAGGAGAACCGTGTATGTGCTCTCTTAATGCGCTGGCAGGTTAGAGTCTACGAAGCAAACAATCACTAGCAGATCTAACGGATTTTATTGTAATTTACTTGTGCATAACGCGATGACAATACAGAAAATTACATACAAGTTACCGTCTTTACTCGCTTATAAGTCAAGTCCAACTGCAAAACATAGATCATGATCTACCGTAATGCACCTACATTTCAGAATCTATGTCGTTTGTTCCACTGATTAGTCTTTACAAACTGCATGGATCCAGATTTGCCGTCGCATTATGCGACGGCAGATATGTGTCTGTGCAGTTTGTATTTGGATTCGTCTTTAAGCTAATATGAACGGTATGTTCCAAGTTCGCGGACAAAACGAGTTTTGTTATTTACTGGGGATGCGTAACGTTGTCATGCCAAGACGTATTCATACAGCACTGATCGGAATATAACTCGGCCATTTCCGTCCAGTCGAGAAACAACCTTCGTAGTACTTTGAGAAATATACCAGTTTGATCGGTTTGGTGATTCTATCACAAAGGAATGCACCTCATATGTTAAGACTGAAAATGCCGACAATTTTCCGATGGTAATTTTGTCTCCTTCCGCCACCATTTTGTACCATGCGAATGAAAGTGACAAACTAAATCCGAGGTTTCTTTCATGCAAGATCAAGTGTGTGACGAACTATATGGTTGGGGTGGGGTGCTCCCAGTATTTTATTTAAACTATTATGGAAGTCCCACCCAGGCTCTATTTTGTTGGAAGCTAAATTTAGTGAAAGACAGGTGTAAAGCTCTGAGCCCCCAGTCAGCAATGCCGACGGTTAGATGGTTAAATATACAAAAATGGTTGAAATTCAATGAATAACAAAATTTAATAACATTTCAGTAATCAAATGACTCAAATTTTCAATTACACTCCTTCCGCTCGACCCTTTAATAAGCCTATTGCATCACTTGATTAGCAGTGTGAGATTGATTTCTTCCTGCCCCTGTATTTCTACTCATCAGTTGTATCCTTTCTCTTTCTTATTTCTCCCAATTCCTTCTCGTCTTCCTCCTCCTCAACTTTCTCTAGACTCCTTCTCCTCCTCCTACACTTTCTCCCCCACGATTACACTTCGGTAGACTTCGACTGTCTCGGCTACAGTCTCAATTCCGTCTCCAACTCTTGAAGACTTGGGACCCAATGAAACCTGAAGTTCGATGTCCCCTAAAAGCTTCCTGTGAAAACACAAGGACGGTACAATCTTTTTCCCTAGCCCTCTCATCTCACACTACACACAGCCTATCATCAGATAAAGGCTATTAAATTTCTTCGGTCACGCATTCTTTCACATCGAGATACCCATACGTTCTTGTATGGTTAAACAAACGTCATAATACAGCACGGTAACAATTACTTCTTATACATACATCAACAAATTCCGTCACATCAGTATATATTACTAATCCCGTTATACTAAACAATATCACAATAATCAGACGCATTTATTTACCTTACAACTCATACAAAGTACGGAAATATTCAAATATCAATGCTCTGATATAAGCATACGTCCATTGTAACTAATCTTACATACTTCAACCATGTTTCCAAATCCACAAGTCAAGCACATGTAAAATTCTAACATAACGCATTAATAAATGCACTAGTTTACTACGAAGTAACCTAACAGCGAATTACAAAATTAATTCTGACCACAAGCTAACAATCTACATAATTCCGACTCGCATCTAATAATTCTGTACGTAAGGCTCAAACCCATTTCTCAAATACGCATGTAAATGAAACACTACAAAGGTAATTCTACATACTAAACGATCCAAGCAATTAAGTGTACATACTACAAATAATTACAATTATGATGCCGTAATATTTTTTCAAAAATCGATCAAATAACTTACTGACGATTTCGAAGCTTTGTCTTCCCTTAGAATCTACCTCTAAGTTCTGCCTCCAGATTACGAGTGGCTTCTTTCTCGGAGCAAACCCTATTGATCTACAATCCTTCCAGGCGAATACTAAATTACTCTTTACGATTTCGGAAGATATTATTCGGGTCTAAATTGTAATCACGCCTTCTATCTCAATTTTATTGGATATCGCTGTGGACCGATCCAATCAAACTTAGCGGACAATGTCCCTCTCGTTGTCTGTCAACGTGGGTACGGTAAAGAACACGCCCCGTTCACCCCGTGGGCTTTCCTTTTGATCCTTGAACTAACCTTTAACATATAGGTGTTATAACGGCAAGCCTTTGTTAAGTGACACAACCAGTCGCCTTTGCTGACTCAAGTTTCCGGTCTCTGGTTGGTCATGGTAACCTTGTGTAAGAGTTCAGCACTAACCCCGCGGCAATCTTTAGAGATCAAACACAAGGCCGTGGTAATATTCCCAAGACAGGTAGAATATAGCTTATACATGACATTAGCTGGTTGCTTAGCAAACGTGACAAAGTGGGTGTGTAATAAGAGCTGGATGTACAGAGTTGACAGTGTGTAATAAGAGCTGGATGTACAGAGTTGACAGTATGTGATAAGGCTGGGTGTACAGAGTTGACAGTATGTAATAAGAGCTGGGTGTACAGAGTTGACAGTATGTAACAAGAGCTGGATGTACAGAGTTGACAGTATGTGATAAGGCTGGGTGTACAGAGTTGACAGCATGTAATAAGAGCTGGGTGTACAGAGTTGACACTATGTAATAAGAGGCGGGTGTATAGCGTTGACAGTATGCTATAAGAACTGGATGAACGGAGTTCACAGTATGTAATAAGAGCTGGATGTAAATAGTTCACATTGTGTAATAACAGCTGGGTGTGCATGATTCACAGTGTGTAATAAGAGCTGGATGCAGAGTTCACTGTTTGCAGTAACAGCTGGGTGTACTGAATTCACAATATGTTATAAGAGCTGGGTGTACGGAGTTCACAGTGTGTAATAATAGCTGGGTGTACGGAGTTCAGTATATAATAAGAGCTGGGTGTACAGAGTTTACAGTCGGGTAGGTATTGTACAAGTGTAATTAAGTAACTGATCTAGCTGTACATCCAGATATGCCATACAGAGCCGAATTATTTCTGTCAAGAGTGACTGTTCAATTACACAACTATTTCGTTGCTATTCTTACCATTGATTTGGCCAAATTAATGTTATTCGAGTCAACGACGAGTTGGAATTGTCTGATATTAATAAAATCAACGTTTCTCTGCCCGTTTTAAATGAATCTACTCAAAAAGAAGTGATTCTTTACAATGTGAGAAAGACCGACAGATATGTGAGATAAAAATGATAAACCTTTCAGTCGGAATTGTGTAAGTATTCATTAATAGAAACAGTTTGGTTACATGACACCATCCCTAAGCACACACACACACACACACACACTCTCTCTCTCTCTCTCTCTCTCTCTCCTGCACGTGACGGACATATGCTACTGTCGCTTTGTCGTATAAAGTTTTGTTATTGGATTATGAGATGTTTGTATTAGGCAGACACATATCTTACGCAGATAAAGGTTATACAATTTATTTCTTCAGTGTAACATGAAATGACTTGAAAATAGCGGACAAGGTAAGAATTCTTACACAGACCACATTTTGTTCGTGTATCATTAGTTCATGTGTACGTCTTGTGTTAGTTTTGCTTAGTGAACAGCTTTTACGTTGATTTTCTGGAAAAGCTTTTTAGTTTTTATGCATCCTCATTTTAATATGACCACGTGACATATTTAGAGTTATTTATAACTGATAAAGTAACAGTTCTGTCCGTCAAATTCCACAAATAAAACGACTTCCAATAGTTAACCAAGAGCATCCTTATCAATTCAATTCAATCTTGACTTGTCTAAAAGAAAAATGAGATTGTTTAAATTAATTGTTCGTGTCTGGCCAGTCAGCTGCCATTTCAGACATTTTTCATGATAAAAACTGAATTTTACCTATTCGCTGTGAAATATATTTATTTTATAGGTGATAGCAAAATAGAGTTGAAATAGTATTATTGTAATCTGCCCGTGCATTACACGATGACAATACAGAAAACTACATAAATATTCTGTTCTGAGTCAACGGAAAGAACGGGTGCGATATCACGGGGCCAAGTCAAGGCTGATGTATGATGCCATGATGTATTCATGCGCCACATCAAACTATTTCTTTCTCCTGACTAATAACAAAATACGAATGCAGTTGTATTGTTATTACAAATCCACATCAATGCCCCCTAACGTTTTTTTACGCTTTCTAAATATTTATCGCCTTGTAGTACGAATGAAATTCAACACAAATGATGAATTATTAAGTTCGAATCGGCGCATGAAAGAATATCGACGCGGATGTATGCCAAATCATCCAAATAGTTCCAATCTTGATGTATGACGCGGAAAAAGGAATTGAATAACTGTATCGAACGTCAAACCAACCGTATAAGATTAAATGGGTATATAACAAGAGCTGGGTGTACAGAGTTCACAATAGGGTGGGTATTGTTCAGCAG
>JAECUM010019208.1:0-23640 GCA_016617855.1 Megalonaias nervosa | reverse complement strand
CCCCCCGCACACACACACATTAACACCCTCGCTGGGAACATCAAAACAGGTGCTAGGGCAGATAAACTAGCAATACCTGGGTGGGATCCTGACCTCGACAAGCCTATGTCTAGCAAAGACTTCCCTACCATGACCCCGGCAGAAAGATGTTTGTATCGAATCAAAGGTAAGGGACAGTCCAGGATACACCCCACCTGCTGTCCCAAAATTCCCCCCCCCCTCCGACAGGGACAAACTCAAAGGCAAGGGACAGTCCAGGCGGCTGTGCCGGCTGCCCCACAAAAATCCAACCAAAGGTCTTCATTTTCATCACGGAAGACCGATGCCACATAATCATAATCCTTTAGGTCGGCGGCGAAAAAACATACAACCAACAATACCTAAGCGGAGCTAAAATTATAGGATGGCCCAGATCCAGCAGATTGGGAAAATTTAGACCCATATAAGTACGCTAAGTACGCGAAATTCAAACACAAATATTGATTCTAAATTCACAACTCTTCAAAATTGTATAAATTGCTCAGGTGGCTCACACAAAATTGGCATAGGGACATCCATAGGAACAACTGGAAACAATTTGGACAAAGTCTGCCCTGCTGAAATAAAGCAGGTTGGGCTTGATCTTTGGTGAGGTGACGTAGGGGAAGGGGGCCGCGGTGGGAGACCTGGTGGTGGGTCTGCGGTTTGGGATCGATGTAGGGACGTCCACTTTATTTAGGGGATATGATGGCACCATGCTCATACCCCGGATAATACGGCACAGAAAAGGCCCAGCCTAGGGCTAAGCGCCCCCTTAAGGGGACCGTCGCCCAGTCTAGGGCCACAACCAGTCGCAGAAGCACTGAGTGCATACGCGACTATAATCCGAATTCTGGCAACAGAGCTGCTTGATGTGCACTTGCCCGCCGGCGACAACACTTGTTGTTTCCCACTGACATTATCGGTCACAGAATTGCTGATGCTGATTTCTTTTCGCCACACTGTTCCGTGGTGGCTGGGTGATCGTGTACTTGGAGGGGTCGTTGATATCTCTCAGAAAACTGATCTAACCGGGATATTCCTTAGTCACCTTCTTCACCATGGTAACTTCTCAATAAGTCCATATTTTCCAAAAGTTGAGTACTATCGTTTTATTTGTTACTTCTAATACTTATGTTCTCACGGTCGTCTCTAGTAAACTCGGATGCGTTCTCTACAATTGTCTGGTGAGCATACTCGTAAAAATATGATAATATTGTTGTTAATTCTAATTTATATTTGGGGATCCCCCGACTCCTCCGAGCGTTCTTCTTCGCAGGTTTCCCTTGCTTATTCCTCAGTAGGTCTCTGATTTGTTCTGGTATGTCCCCTGGCTCAAGGGCGTTCCTGATTTGTTTGCACCTGTTTCAGTACGGTAAACGTTTGTTGAAATCCTGAGGTAAGATCTTCACAGTCGTTTGACGTGATTGCAATTGTTAAATATCGCTATAATCTTGCTATGCGCTCCTTTCCTAGTCCTTCTGTTCGTGACGTCATTATTATTATTGCGCTTTCCAACATTCAATGCGAAACGCTCTTGTTTTTATCATTAAAGAAAGCACATTATTAAAAAACATGAATGCAGAAAATATATAACTGTTTATTAATGGAATTAAACTATTACAAAAGATATAAATATTCTTCGCAAAATGTAAATGCAAAATATATTAAAGATGGATTTGAAGAGGTAGAACTACGTCAACGAGGCATCCGTCACTGCGGTTTGATCATAACATTATCATGGAGATGCGGTCATATATTCTCGCTTCCCAATTATCCCTTAGTAAAATTGAAAAATTAGATTAATGGTAGACATAGTAGTCTTGATTTTTCTTCTTCTTTTTTCAATACCATAATCGCGTCGAACATATCCTATCGACACAAATCCGATATCGCACAGGAATCAACATCGCTATTATAATAAACTCATGCAGATCTGTGTTATGTATATTTAATTTAGTTGTTTGTTTGTTAGTTTTAAATTTTTTAATTCCATTACATGCTATTGTAATATAACTTTGTTTATTGGAGTTGATATTGTCCAGAATTGAGTTTAGTTCTGTTTGACTTGACTGTGTTTTTATTTCGCTGATAAACACCTAATAATAGAAACACTGTATCTATTTTCGGACTTTGTTTCAGAGTCAGTGACAGTTTTGGTAAACAACATTTTTTATTTTTTTAAATTCTTTCTCAGAATAAGAATCATTAAGTCAAGGCCATACCTGGAGTACATGATATGAAACATGTGTTTATTGTTACAAACTTCTAATTTTTATTGATGACTGACCTTCATCCGGAAATCTGTTTTGCGTCTTAAATAGTTTATAACTGTCGTCTTGATAGAGATTGTTTAGTCGGGCTCCAAACAACTGACACGTTATGTTGTGACCAGTTTGAGTTGAAATTTTATTTTATTGAATTTCAAGTAATTCTTTTCCCTGGAAATGCATAAGTGCTCTACAAAAATCTAGGACAAAGATTTGATTCGTAAAACCGTAAGTTCTTTTTTTTTATTTTTCACTTGGAATTCTAGGGAAATAAATTATTTGTTTAAGTTTACAAAGCTTGTTGTCTTCACTTTTTCTGTTACTTTTTGTAAGAGCCTAGACTCGTAACAACTGCCTGTGCATATAGAAAGAACAGATTTTTATAATCCATGTCGCCGGAACAACATGCGCATGAATATTCCTGAGCATGTGTGATTCTACACCGTTGAAAACAAATAATACTAGGCTTGTCCCTGATCACTTTGACATCTGCATGTATTGTTGTATCCGATAGATAATGTCACAATATTAATTCCAAGGTCGATGTCCTGATGAATTTTCAACAATGTCTTTGTGTGTTATTTTGTTGGCTGCCTTGCTGTAGTCTCGCAGGACGTCATACCATTGCTGATAGATCTGATATAACGTATTCCATTTGCGAATTCTCGTAAGTAGGCTAAGTAACAGCAGAGTCTTACCTGACCCAAATGTCCTTATTTTTATACTAATACTATTTGGCAAGGTCTCATGATGTTTTACCGGTGTGGGTTTTTATTCGCACCAAAATATTCCTAAACGTAATATCACAATTCTAAATAAATAGTGTTCCTAATGAATTAATACTCATGAATGTGCTGATGTACCGATAGTCTTGAATGTGCTGAAGTGCAACAGTAATTAATCTATTACAATGACATTGTCAGAACGTCTTTGAATGAATTCACCATAATCCCAAAATAGTGTTTCAACAACACATTCATATGAACTATTTGTAATTTCATTGAATAATTGAAATACATGCTTTCTCTTAAATTAAATCTAAACACAACATTAAACATTTCTGCACGCTGAAAATA
This sequence comes from Megalonaias nervosa, assembly GCA_016617855.1. NCBI lineage: Eukaryota > Metazoa > Mollusca > Bivalvia > Unionida > Unionidae > Megalonaias > Megalonaias nervosa. The sequence continues at coordinate 20,276 of JAECUM010019208.1, read as the reverse complement.
AAATGAGAATATTAAAGGGAACACAAACAGTAGTTGTTCACATATCTTCTTATATACATCACCACGACTATATTACGACTTTAGCTCGCAATTAATCCTTAAATGACATATGTCAAAATACCTTCAACCTGACATATGACGTAATATTGAATCGCCAATGGAAAGGTCCCTCAAACAGTGAAAGGTTCATTATCAAGGATGGGTCTAGAACCCAAGCCGGTAAAAACAGCCTATTTATAGCATCATTTTCTTGATGGACACTAATTGGCTACGTAATATGTTTTTTACACATAATTTTCTTTATAATCATAGGATGCACATTAAAGATGGGGTCATTTCCTTATAATCATAGGATGCACAATAAAGATGGGGTCATTTCTTTATAATCATAGAATGCACATTAAAGATGGGGTCGTTTCTTTATGATCATAGGATGCACATTAAAGATAGGGTCATTTCTTGTAAAATTCATAGTTTCAAGGTTGAGTTGTACTCTTACGAGTCCATGATCTTAAAATAATTAACATAAAGGAGTGAAAGCCAAAAAGTTTTGTAAAATTCAACAAATAATTTATTTCCCTAGAATACAAAGTGAAACTGAAAATAAGAACTTACGATTTTGCGAATTAAATTCTAAAATATTCCTTGAATTATAGACACAAGTCCTAATAATTTAAATTTCTGAATAAACTTTTGTAGCAATCCAATTTAAGTCCAACGTTGAAGGTGTTGATGTGCCTGTGCCTGCCTGTATTGTGTTGTTGTACCAACAGTCTTTTCCAGAGAAAATTCACTTGAACAATTTGAAGAAATAATACCCAGCCCATACGAAGTGTTCGATACAACAATAATATAAATTCATTCTACTTAATCTTGAATAATCTTTCCAGCAACATGATTATACATTCTTCCACTTGACCTCAGGTCACAATTAACATTTTCTAAAGAAATGAAACCATTACCTAATGGAAAATAACATTCAAAAGTTCTTAATATTTACGAAATAAAATGTTAGCTATAATTAGCAGTCTGTTCCTGAAATTATTATTATTATTATTATTATTATTATTATTATTATTATTATTATTATTATTATTATTATATATATATATATATATATATATATATATATATATATATATATATATATATATATATATATATATATATATATATATATATATATATATATATATATATATATAACAAATGGACAATGTTAGGTACACCAGGTACCTAGACCCATGTCCAAATAAATATATTTACTTCTGTTAATAATGATCCTGATATTAAACCCATACACATAAAGAATATTTTAGCTATGTACTAGTTGTTTACAGAATAAAATCAAAAGGTCAGTAATTCAAGTAGAAAATAAACTTGATTTTGGACAAGGTTAAGTTCAACATACAATGTTACATGATAACAGTATATAACGAAATGAAAAGAATTAAAAGAAAGAGCGCAGAAACAATACAAATTGAAATCCAACATACAATTACTGTAGCATATAATAAAATAAAAAAATTAAAAAATAACTCACTAACAATGCAAATTAAATTATACATATCAGTACTCTTATCCATGTAAACATCAGGACAGAAGTTCTTGAAAAGCTTGGGAGACCTAATTACTGATTGGCTTATGTTAAAGCATCTGATCTTGTTTATTCTAGAATCAATATGAAACTCTCAGTTGTTTATATATCACATTGTAGTTTCTATATGAGAAGTGAATTACGAGAATTAGGTATCCCTAGCATTATCATTGGTCATACAAGGGATAAATAGTTGTGGTCATTTAAAGAGGACTTATTTATCAGATTGTCTGAATAATTCATTGGAATTACGAAGTGCTCAGACATTTCTGATTCAGCAGCCGTTTCAATATTACTGTGAATTCATCTAAAGACATCTTGGGAGTATGTCATTGTGATTAATCAATACTGTTGTCTTTCACTGTTCACACGCTCGTGATTGGCTGAGTGAGTCGTCAGTGTGTCTTGACTGTGTGTCATCAGAACCAGCTCGCTTACGCGCCAAAAAGATTTTTTGAACAGTGTATACACCCGCCATGGCAGACGAATGACTCGCAGTTAAGGCAAAATTGTTGAAGTGAAGAATTTACCGGGATTGACAGTTCCGTATCGATCATTTAAAAAAGCTTTTATTATCTGCCAAAGTTTACCCAAAATGAGTTGTTCGAGGATATCTAGAAAGCGAAAAATTGAAGATGAATGCCGTGCGTTTAACAAGGAGTGGACTGACAAGTATTTCTTTACTGATGTTGGAGTTAAAGCTGTCTGTTTGATTTGTCAAGACACTATTGCCGTTTTCAAGCAGTTCAATTTGAAACGTCACTTTCAAACTAAGCACGGTAATTTTGGGAAAAATTTATCAAAACAAGAACTGCAAAAGAAAGCAACTGATCTGCTAAAAAAGTTGAAACAACAGCAAGCTGCGTTTGTGAAAACTTCATCTTTACAAGAGAATGCAACAAAGGCAAGTTTCGTGTTGGCCAACAAAATCGCAAAGCAAAACAAACCATTTGCGGAAGCAGAATTTATTAAAGATTGTATGATTGATGCTGTCAGTGTTGTGTGTCCTGAAGCCAAGTCAAATGTAGAAGCCATATCATTAGCACGAAGAACTATTGTTCGTCACATAGACGCAATTGCAGTGAATCTTCAAGAACAACTGTTAAAGGCCAGTGATAGTTTTCAGTGGTTTTCTATTGCTTTGGATGAGAGTACTGATATTCAGGATACTGCACAGTTGCTTATTTTTATCAGAGGAATTGATGCAAACTTTGGCATTACAGAGGAATTGTTATCTATGGAGCCTCTCAAAGACACTTGTACTGGGAAAGATTTGTACAACAGTGCCATTAACAGTTTAATCAGATCTGGATTAAGCTTAGATAAAATGGCAAGTATTACAACTGATGGGGCTCCTTCACTCACAGGTAAACATTCCGGCCTTGTGAAGTTAATGAATGATAAAATTAAAGAAGATTCCCAACTGCACAGTGTACTGTCCTTTCACTGCATCATACATCAAGAAAGCCTCTGGAAGTTTTCTTTAAATCTTAAGCATGTTGTGGATCCAGTCGTGTGTGCAGTGAATGCAATAAGAGCAAGAGGACTGAAACACAGGCAGTTCCGAAGCCTGTTGGAAGATATGGAAGCTGATTTCACTGATGTGCTGTACCCCACAAATGTCCGCTGGTTAAGCCTGGGAAAAGTACTAAAGAGGGTGTGGGACCTCAAAGCAGAGATTCTCATGTTTTTTTTTTTTTTCTATGAAAGATATCTCTTGTGACTTTTCAAAACAAATGCAGAGTGAAGAATGGATTTGTGATTTTGCATTTGCTGTGGACATAATGCAAAAATTGAATGAGTTGAAAACTAAACTTCAAGGAAAAGGTGTATTTGCTCATGAATTGTACGTGGAAGTGAAATCCTTTCAAATGGGGTTTAAACAGTTTGCCAAGCAGCTGAATGAGCAGAACTTTGCTCATTTTCCTCTTTTGAAGACGCAGACTGTTTCACAAGCATTATCTGACAAGTACAGTTGTCAGATCACGGCTTTAAGAGAAGAATTTATCTGGAGGTTTGCTGATTTCAAATCAATGGAACAACAGTTCGACCTGCTCAGCTCACCCTTTGCTTGTGACATTGAAACAGTCACTGAAAAACTGCAGAGGGAACTGATTGATTTGCAGGCCGACAATTCCTTAAGAAGAACTTTTGAAAACAAACACCTGATTGAGTTTTATGCTTCTCTACACCCAGGAAAGTTCCAAAATCTGAAAGAATTTGCCAGAAAGATGTTTGTGTTGTTTGCATCAACCTACATTTGTGAGCAGACTTTCTCTACTATGAAAGTCAACAAGTCAAAGAACAGATCGCTTCTCACAGATTCAAATCTTCACTCAGTTTTAAAGATCAGCACGAGCAACTTCTCACCAAATTTTGACAAACTGGTCAATGAATGTGATCAGCTGCATCATTCGCACTGACTCTGTTTATGTAACTCTGTTTATCAAGTAAAGGTGCTTCTTTTGAAGTTTAAGTTTTCAAATATTAACAACATATTAACAACTGAAAATTAATTATGATGTTATTTAGAAAAACCTTTTGGTTTTGCTATTTCAAATATTAATTATTTTACTTAATGAACTATGCGGCCCGCTAAAGTTGTAAATTTGTGTATGCGGCCCTTGCACTGGAAAGTTTGCCCACCTCTGGACTACTCTATACTTTTGGAATGTGATAAAACTTTCAAAACTATTTATGATTTCATTCACCTTACTGTAAGTTATTTATTGTTTTTTCACTATCTATTTTAGGGAAATAGATTTTATTTTGAATTTTACAAATCTTGCTGGTATTCACTCTAATTTTTGCTTAGTGTAAGATCATACAGTCGTGAATATATATATATATATATATATATATATATATATATATATATATATATATTAAAAAAATTATTCATGTTGCATTCGTTTTGAAAAGTAAAATTGGGTAAATGCCTTGGTTCCGCAAACGTGAACAATTTCAGCTTTATTTTCAAGCCATGTCACTAATTTATAATATATCCAAAGTAAAAACACTCGAGAACACACATGTTGCGTATCCAGAAATAGAACAGTTATGCAGCGATTCGTCACCTGTAAATAATCATCTTGCGGCATCCAAGATGTTCCAATAATTAATTAGATAAATCTATAAAACAAAACCATAATCAGCATGGAACTTTGATCAGAAATCTGTACTATCTCTCGTGAGTATGTGACATCAGCTGATCGTAGTTGAATCTTTTGCGATACGTTGATATGGCAGAGTCACTAAAGTAAATAGTATCTCCTTTAACATAATTAAAGAAAGTTTAATGAGATCTTGTCACATATACGACTTTTACAATTATATTCTTTCACAGTCTTCACTTTAATTGTTCTACATTTTATTCTGAACTTTTGCTAGAAAATATTCATTTTTTAAGGGTAAAAGTTTAGCATGAACCTTGCAAGGACATAAGTGCAAATGGTGTCTACATAAACCATGAGTAATTGCGCATTGGAGTACTTAACATCCCCACCCCCACCCCTCAGCGTGCACATCTCATTTACGCCTTAACGAGTCATGCAAACAGTGTACTGCCTCGTTAGAGTCAAAAACAATGCTCCGAGTGAATAACAACTGGACATTCAAAACACTTGGTCACTTTGTAGCTTTTGGAAGCTGAAGTCTGTACTTTTTTTCTGACAACCACAGTATACAGGAATGGTGTCCTTTCCAGAAATCAGTTAACATTTATCATAAATCATATAAATTCTACTAAGTTGTGTGTGTTATTTGAAATTTTAAAGTAGCTTTTAAACATGTTTCAGTGATATCGCTACGATGTCTGCAGAGTGACAGTTAATGGTGATGTAGCACTGGGGCATCATGCCGCAAACATGTAGCACGATGTCCGACCCAGTCACATTGTCCTGACACCAGGCCGACCAGTCTTAACACTAACATCTTAATGCTGAGCGCCTAAAGAGGTATATGTTAGTACCATTTTTTAACAATTCTTTGGTATGACTCGGCCGGAGTTCGAACCCGAGACCTACCGCATTCGAGGCTGACGCTCAAAAACCACTAGGCCACCGGAGCGGTTAGTTAAAGTTGTACATATTCATAGTGCTTATATATAGTACAATAGGCTTATTCTTTTATGGGTCCGAAAATATCTGGCAACACAAACACTTAAGGCCGAAATATCGGAGAACACAAACACTTAATGCCGAAATATCAGGTAACACAAACACTTAAAGCCGAAATATCAGGCAACACAAACACTTAATGTCAAAATATCAGGCAACACAAACACTTAATGCCGAAATATCTGGCAACACAAACACTAAATCTGAAATATTGGGCAGCACAAACACTTAATGATGAAAAATAAGCAAAATAATGTTCAAATGTTTGCACCGCGTTCCTCTGCGTGTTATTTGCGTTACACTTCAATAAAAATATTGCTGCACAGATTTTCTAAACCATTTCAGATTGTATTATTGCACTTCATATTGACATGTCAAGTCAATTTTTCGATTTGAAACACATGTTCACGTAAAGAAGATTAAACCACTAATTAAATACAGCCCGTCAAATGAAGACATTGGATTTTAAGTTCAATCAAGATGTATAATTGTATCATTACATTATTTGGAGGTCTTCTAATAATAAATCAATATCACATTAAAAATCACAAAGTTTTAAGTTTTCTGAAATTGCCAGAAATGCATATATTGTATCCTTAGATAACAGAGTAGATGATACTATAGTTCGTCTCTTCATTCATCGTCCTCGTACTTTTCCTAGCTAGGGCCTATCATAGAATGAAGACAGGGGGAATTGTTATGACAGGTCTTTGCTTGAATGACTATCTGTACCAATGACAAGACTCAAACTTTGGGACATATAGGGGAGATGTGTATCCTCAGTTCCATTTCGTTTCATGAATATGTAATTAAATTGCTTGTGTGTTAGTTTTAAATTCTTTTTATTTTATTTTTGTTTCATTACATTTTATTGTACTGATAATTTTTACTTCATTTGATATTTTCCCAGTAAATTCAGTCTTTAGTTTTAACGCAAAGGTTTGCTTCATTTTTATTTTTAGCTCACCTTGGTTCATAGTTTTGTAAACATCGAGTGAAAACGATTGGCTATTACCAAGGTCATTTTCAGCCTACGTGTTAGCTCTGTTGTAAACAGTTTTATTTTTAAATTCATTTCCAGCGTGAGAATCTGATTCTTAGATAGGGCTATTCTGGCATACGTGCTAAAAGGCACTTTTTTTTTTTTTTTTTTTTACTGCGCTGTTCAAATTAGTGATCACGTAGCCCGTCACGTGAGCCACCATGTGATATAAAATCGCAGCTTTAAACAACCGTTTGCTAGTAGATCTATCCAGTCACATTCGTACACCTGAGAGCTCAAGGTGTCTTCTATTGTTGATGCAAGTTTGTTCTGAAGTTCATCTGTTTCTTGGAATTTAATAATGTATTCTCTAGAAAACTACACACGTGCTTTTCTTTTTATAAAATTCGGGGACAAAGACATTCAGTGGAAATTTATTCTGGAATTCTAAACGGGAACAATATAAATTGTGATTCAACGAGAAACTGTTGCCTTCTGTACAACGACCTCATCTGACGCCATCGCCATCCATATTGGAACTTCATAGAGATTCGAACCTGGATTCAATAAGAACTGTTTAGTGATAGAACTTATATTTTTCAATTCTAGGATTAAATTTTGGATTATATTCACAAACCGTAAGTCCTATTTCATATTTTTATCTTGTTTTCTGGGGAAATAAATTATTTTGTTAAAATTTACAAAGCTGGTTGACTTCACTCTTTTCATTTGTTACTTTTGTACGAGCCTACACGTAACAACAGTTAATGAAGTCAAATAACTAAGATACCAACGACTTAGTGGCTCTTTGCAGAATGCTTAATTAGCCCCGTCTCTATCAAAGATAAAAGTTGTTTCGTCTGACAACTATTGTTAATAAATCTACTTATCATAATATCCGATTGACTTTATAACAAGCAGAGTCATTACATCAATCATTCAGTTCCCATTTTCTCTTTTTTTTATCAACCTATCGTCCGACTTTTGTTCTGCGAGGTACCTAATGCATCTTCGTAATACACAAGAATTAAGGTGGCGTCAAATTTATCGGTGAATTTTGAAGGCGGATTAAGCGCTATGTCACGAAATTGATGAAATTTACATTTTACAGAATGAACTTTTCTTATGTGCATTGTGAATTTAACTAGGAATGAATTTGCCTTCACTGTAAGATTTATTTAGAAACAAAACCTTTTAGCATGGATACTGGACACACACACACACACACACACACACACACACACACACACACACACACACACACACACACACACACACAGCATCGCATGTACAAAACAGTTTCCCAGCGTTTCTGGATAAACAAGATCATCATCAGCGGATGAAAAAAAAAATTCATTCACAAAAGAAATGCTAAAACTAAAGTCAAGAAAAATTCTTCACTTCAACGTTTGAATGATGAGACATAAACAAATGAAAATATTTATTAAAAAAAAAAACAAAGAAAAAATGGTAAACAGTCTCAAAATGGATAAACTACATATTTTTGTTCCGCAATCAGCTCAACAAATCTGCAAAACAATGTATGTATGGAGGAAATATATCAAGAGTATGGTTTAGCCGGAAGATGTGGCTGAATACTACTACTACTACTAATAATAATAATAATAATAATAATCATGATAATAATAATAACAATAATAATTTATGTAAAGAGCAACAATATATACACTTTGATCTATAGTTCAGCAAAAAATTCGAGCATCTGACAAACATATACCTGGCTGTAAGTTTAGATAAGTGTTACGTATATGTAATTAAATTGCTTGTGTGTTAGTTTTAAAATTCTCTTTTTTTTTTTTTTTTTTTTTTTTTCATTACATTTTATTGTAATGATTATTTTCACGGGATTCGATATTTTTTCCAGTAAATTCAGTTTGTATAGAACATAAAAGATATTGCATTAGCACTATTTTTAGCTCACTCTGGTTCGTAGATTTTGTAAACATCGAGTTAAAACGATTGGCTGTTACCAGGGTCATTTTCTAATTGCATGATGGCTCTAATTTATAAAAATTTTCTTATTTGAATTTTATAATAAGATTCGCCGGGTTCTTCCATGGCGGACGTGCCTACCGGTTGAGCGCTTCTATTGCGATGTTCAAATTAGTATCACGTAGCTCGTCACGTGAAGCACCATGTGATCTAAAATCGAGGCTTAAAACAAGCATTTTCTACTAGTTCGAATGAGTTGTATTTTAAACCTTGAGGGCTCAAGAGGTTTCAATTGTTGTTGTCAGTTTGTTTTTGAAGTTCATGTACTTTTTGGATTTAATAATTTATTCTCTAGAAAACTAAACAAGTGTACTTTTTTATAAAACGCTCTGGGACAAAGAAATTCAGTGGAAATTTATTCTGGAATTCTATACGGAAACATAAACTGTGATTCAATCGAGGATCTGTTACCATCAGTATAGACATCATCTGACGTCATCGCCTCTATATTGGAATTTCATCGAGATTCGAACCTGGATTCTATTAGAACTGTTTAGTGATAGAACTTGTATTTTTCAATCTTAGGATAAAATTTTGGATTATATTCACAAACCGTAAGTCCTATTTCCAATTTTTACATTGTTTTTTTTTTTAGGGAAATAAATTATTTTGTTGCAATACACAAAGCTTGTTGGCTTCACCTTTTTTTTTTCTTACATTTGTACGAGCCTACACGTAACATAAGATTACATCTCGAAGGTTCGTCTTTTCATTTATGCATAAACCCCATGACTTTTCGTGTGTAATATCCATTATCGTTCGTTACGTCTGTATTCTATATTGGTCCACCTCATGTTAGATTCAGTTTGTTGCATCACGAGGAATATGATTGATTACCCGGCAGAGCTGCTATGGTTTGTCAGCTTCGTATTGATTTTATTGCGAAATGTAGCTCTTGTGGTTATACATTCATTTTGTGAAATCGACATATTTCTCCAACATAATGAGTGACATAAATCTTTCATGCTAGAAGATAGATTATGCTTTTGGCTCGACATATATATATATATATATATACATATATATATATATATATATATATATATATATATATATATAGAGAGAGAGAGAGAGAGAGAGAGAGAGAGAGAGGTGGATAGATCTTGTAAAGCTCGACTCTTACATGTACGTTGATACCTTCATATGAGTCAATGTATATAAGCTTTGAGCAACAAAAAACAGTTACAGTTCCCACACTCCCTGTAGATTTTCCAATTGTTAGATAAGGTAACAGACTCATGTCATCAACTGCATCAACAATAATGAAAGATCGACTGTTTGTAATGATTTATTTATACTCACAACTGAAGGATTTGTGATTTTAATCATTAACATTCTGTCATCTGGTCACCTTGACATTAAAATATGTATGAAGCCGACTTTTGATATTGACAATACTTTAATATTTGTTTTATTAGTTGTTTATCAAGAAGTACATATAAACGTTTCGTAACGTAAACAACACATCATAAGCACAACTTGTGGATGCTACATTTTCGGTAGATTGATCACGCTTTTGAATGTTGTTAGTTGATCACGCTTTGACTGTTGTTAGTTCATCATGCTTTGAATGATGATAGTTGATCACGCTTTGAATGTTGTTAGTTGATCACGCTTTGAATGTTAGTAGTTAGTTGATCACGCTTTGAATGTTATTAGTTGATCACGCTTTGAATGTTGGTAGTTGATCACGCTTTGAATGTTGTTACCTGATCACGCTTTGAATGTTGTTAGTTGATCACACTTTGAATGTTGTTAGTACTTCAAGTTAGACGATGACCATAACATTACAGAATTGTTTGGTTTCTGTTGAGGCCAATTTGAGCTCTGAACTGTCTGGGACACACATGACAGGAAATGCCACTTGGGTCGTTTGTGGCACACTTGACAGGAAATGCCACTTTGGTTTAACTGTGGCACATTTGACAGGAAGTGCCACTTGGGTTTACTTAATCAATAGAGTATGTGCTGCTTTTCTGAGATTTACGCTACTCACGCTTGTATACTCCATCTGCCGTCCTCCTCCATTCAAAATATGTAGGTTCATTATGGATGAGACTGCGCTAGGTGGAGTTATCCTGTATGAAATCTTCCCAAAGTTGATTTTTTTCAAGGATGACTTGAGAGAATATTTCAAGAGTTTCTTCTGACCACCCTGCTTTCTGCTTTCTCTCCTTCAGTTCGCCGCATAAGATCTTCATTGGTAGTCGCTGTTCTGACATCATGGAGATGTGGTCTGCCCATCCCAGCTGTTTCTTCATCAACAGAGTGTGGATGCTGGTAATGCCTGCTCGTGTGACAACCTCATTATCTGGAACCTTGTTCTGCCATCTCAACCTCATTAGGGTTATTAGGCAGCCGATGTGGAAATGGTTCAGCTCCTTCACATGGCGTCTGTTCACCATCCAGATTTCATAAACAAAAAGCAGGGTCGGCAACGCCTGCCAAATGCCACAATTGTTTTAGCAACTCTGACAATAGTTTCGTCATCAATGTGGACTGCACGATAGGCGAACGTATCCACTGCTAGCTGGGTTTGGCAATTTACTGTGATGGTATTCTCTAATTAAGGCTTCCTGGTACAAGTTGGTGCACCACCTCTGTCTTCTTGATACTGATTGTGAGACCGAAAGATCCATAAGCTAAAGGAAAATGGTCCAGGCCGTGTTGTATTGGGAGCTGGCCAATAAATGTGACTGGTGTTCGATTTCCAGTAGACAGGTGAGGAACAATTTGATTATATATTGCCTCTCCTCACAACCGTTCTTGCCTTTGCATTGTTATTTGCATGCAAATGTAACATTCAATGTAACATTCATTGACGTTTACTTTAGAGTCCCTCTTCAATTAGTCATTAGTCAATAGTCCTTAAATTTAATCCTCAGTTTTAATGATACTCTTAACCATTAATAAACATTATTTCCAATCAAGGGTGACTGTGGGAATTGTGTGTCGCAAATTCAGTCAGTTGTTGTGTCCGGTTTCGCTATCTGGTGGAACTTTAATTAAGTATTGATATAAAATCACATCCTTTGCGCTAGTCACTCCAAGCAAAGATCACCAGTTGTAGAAATACATTTCTTTCAATATGCCTACAGACAGTTCCCTGTTGTACATTTATCCATCCTTCGGCTTTGTTAGTTATGGATTATTTTCCTTAAGATTCTTTATGTGACTAGTATGATTTTTATGCATATGGTATAAATTGTGTATATGGTATAAATTATGAAATAATTGTGCATATATGGTATAAGTTGTGTATATGGTATAAATTGTGTGTGTATATGGTATAAATTGTGTATATGGTATAAATTATGGAATAATTGTGTATATATGGTATAAGTTGTGTGTATGGTATAAATTGTGTGTGTATATGGTATAAATTGTGTATATGGTATAAATTGACTATATAGTATAAATTGGGTATATGTTATAAATTGTGTGTGTATATGGCATAAATTGTGTGTGATATAAATTGTGCATGTTACATTTTAATCATAACATGAAAAGAAAAAAAACAAAAAACGCATCCAAAAGATACTGCTATGAAAAATTCACCCAAAGATGACAGTAGTAATATGAAAGGCCGATTCTAGCCCAAAGTCCTCTTTCACCCCCTCCCCACTCTCAGAACAAATATAAATTACTCTATCAGAGACCCTAAAATTCCTACCCCAAACGATTTACAAAAAACCAAAAGGCCGATTCTAGCCCAAATATATTTTGAGATTAAATGAGTCTTTTTTTTCATCAGAATGAAAGGCCGATTCTAGCTCAAATGAGTCTTTTTTTTTTCATCAGAATGAAAGACTGATTCTAGTCCAAATATATTTTGAGATTAAATGAGTCTTTTTTTCATCAGAATGAAAGGCTGATTCTAGCTCAAATGAGTCCATCTGCAGTCGCTGAACTTTCAAGGGAGAGATAGGTAAAATGTGTCACGTGATTCTCGAGAACATTCCAAATCATTGGAATAAAGCCGTTCAATTTTCTCATATTCATTGCGGGATGACTTTCAAGAAGAGGAGAATCAGGTAAGTGACATATTTATATTTCATCACCAATGATTAATGTTTCAACTATTGCCATTAGAAATATTTCATTATCGTGATGATAGAGTCTAAACTTTATTTTACCGCTCACACGCCGACGAGATTCTAACAAATCTTTTATTTGCGGTTTGTTAAGAGGATATTTTTTGTTGATAAAATATATTTTTGACCGATCGAGATCAATTGTAAGTTTAGTATATTTTTGTTGGCTAATCGGACTGTGAAAATTTTTAAATTCCTCTAGCAACTTTTGATACAATTGTTCGAGATAATTGAAATACTCGCTGTCATCAGATCTGATGAGTGAAAGTTTTAGCTTGCCATGTGTTCCACTAAAGCATATGCCTGATGTTTCGTTATTAATTTCAACTGTCAATTGTTTGCCATCAATCATTAGATATTTGATTTTGTTACTGTAGCTATTTGTCACTGTTAAATTTTCAAACATTATTTCTTAAGTTTAGATAAAATTTTAGTTTGCAAAGATAATGTCAAGTATAGATCTATCATCATGACAATAGCCAAGTGCAAGTGTATCTACCCCGTTTTCGCAATAACGTTTGTCATCAAAATTACATAATCCACGTTTGATAATGACATCTGTTTCGAGCTTATGATGTTTCGATCGAATTACCATAGCTCTCATAAAACTAACACCGCCACGAGCACCATCAGCGCCGAGTGCATACTTGTAATCATCAAATTTCATAAACTTTTTAACAAAATCACGAGGCAGACCTTTTGCTTTTTTTGTTATTTTATTATTGTCTAACAATACGGCATACATTTTGCTTCTTAATCCGATAAAGTATTTGATAGCGCTCGAGTTCATTTCATCTTTGAACTTACCAATAACTTTTTTATTTATGTCGTCATGAAATTTACTGTCACGTGGGTAATCGGAAAGATCAAACAGATATCTATTATCATACATATCCTGATAGACGTCCTCGCATTCAATTTCATATACGAGTGAATCAGTATCAGTAAACAATAATCTACTGGCTGGCCATTGATTTTTAACAAAATTATAATGAAAATCGTACATCAACCACTTTGATAAATCTAACACTGAAGCTCCAACGTATATCGGCTTGTTTAGTTTTAGATTTGTTTTTCTTCTTTGTATCGCAACAAGATTCTCATTAAAAATTTTCATGCTCACAAAATCATCGTCTGACACAAGTTTGTTTCTGCGATGGATATCATTAACTAGTTCCATATTTACGCGTTTCCTAATATTCTCCATCGTCTTACCAAAAACGGAATTGTTCATCAGTTTGAAAAAGTTTTTCTCAAAATCAGATTTTGCCACAGCTCTTCTCGAAGTGTTCGAGTTAATGTAACCTCTCATCCAAGGTGATTGATTGACGATCGCAGACAATATCTAATATCGCTATGTAAACCAGTACGATGTAAATATGTCAAACAAAAGTATGAGGAAATTTATAATAACATCATATCGTAATTTGTTTGGTTGGAATCCAACTGTTAAATTTATCGCTATACCCACGCCATTTGACTAAACTTTTATCTCCTTTCTTTCTGATCACTTTTTCGATCACGAAAACATCCTGATCAGTTTTCTGTAGTTCTTGTTCGTAAAAACTACCTATGATAGGTTCCCCTGCCAGATCTTTTAAAGCGTACGTTACAGGTATTGTCAACAGTACTTTATCAACCACAAATACCTCTTCGCTCCAGTTTGGAGTAAATCCTTTTGAAAATACCTTTTTTATCAAAGAAATTCTAACTTTATCACCGACCTTAAATTTATGTCTGCGGTACATGTTTTCATTTGCCAATACCGGATTCTTAACAGCTTTTTTCGGTGTCATTTTGATGGTTCGGTGTTTGGTATTATTATATTCACCTACGATTCGAGATAGGTCACCAATGTACCTGTTGGTGTTTTTAGCTGTCAAATGCTTGTGTATTTTTTCGTTTAGCGTGCGATTAAATCTCTCGACAACAACGCTTTTACCTTCGTTTCCTGTAACGTATTTTTTTATGTTATTTTGTTCTAGAAACTGTTCAAACATTTTGTTAAAAAACTCTGGTCCATGATCAGTCCAGATTTTATTTGGCTTTCTTTCTGTACTCGTTATTATTCGTCTTAGTGCATCAGTCATGGAAGTCCCTGTCTTATCCGAAACAGGTACACTGAAAGCGTATTTACTAAAAACGTCTATAACATTAAACAAATACCTTTTGTTATCGTTAAACTGAGCCAGATTAGACACATCCACCAAATCTATTGCCCAAATATCATCTACACCATTTGCGACAACTTTACGTCTCGGAAACTTTTTTTTTTAGTCCTGTGTAATTCGACTGCAAGATCATCGTATACTTTTTTTCCAAGCCCTAACTTATACTTTGCTCCAATCATTCCCTGAACAAATCTTCTATCAAAACGTTCTCGTAGATTTGTTGGCTCCATATCACGTAATTCGTCTAACATCACTTTATCACAATCTGATTTTGAATTTTCATGATCACGATAACAAATATCATGTCGCATTGCTATTGCATCCACTTGATTATACGGCTCTTGTCCTGGTAAAGGATTATCGTTTTCATCTAGTTGTTGATCTAGCGGATTGTAAGGACCTGTATACTGATGACCTGGCAAAGTCCAACCGCCTTTTGGTTTTGGTAATTTTCCAATTAGTTTATGTAAATCTATACCTGTACCTAATATTTCTCTGTTGTTACAACATTGGCAGTATGCGACAAGTTTATTTTGCTCAAGACACAAATCTCTGTCAGAATCACAATTGCATATCATTCTTATATTTTAATCGTCTACTAAAATAACCTCCCGACAACCAGCGCCTAGCGACTTTGTCTCTGGAGACGTTTTCTTTAAAAACATATTTTTTTTTTTCCACAGATTGCGCAAAAACTTTTTAACATCATCCTGTTGTTTCTTGTTTTTTCTGTTGTTTCATTAACATTTTCTGTTTTAGTTCTACACTTGAGACAGTATGTTGACATTATATATTTATAAGTTTAGATAAAATTATTAGTAAGCTTTAGATATCTTTACAAAAATTGATTGCAATCTCATCATTAGCGTGAGAAGGTTGCTTATCAAACTGTAAAATAAATTTTAAAAAATCAGCGCTTTCACTTCGGGACATCTGTCGGATAAACATAATACAATAATATCCGCAAGCAGACGTTCCAACAGGTTGGAGTTGATTTGACGAATAATATATTTTCTTATACTTTTTTTCATATACTTTTTTATTACATCGCTTGGAGGAAGTCCAAACGAGTCAAAATAATACTTATTATAAACTGCTACCCAATGCGTACCGGATCCGTCATTAAAATCTTGTATATTTATAACACATGAACTTGCAGCTGATGGTGGTTTTATTGATGCGAGTTCATCTTTAGAATACACTCCATGAAATCCAGGAACTGATTTTAACTTATCTATTATCTCAAAATTGCTTAGCGGGGTGGTCGTGTTCCCGGTAATGTTAGGCCACGTCCGATTCCTAAAAGATTTGGCAGCAGACTTCCCGCTAGTCCCGCCAAAAGTGGAGCAAACGGAATAATTCCTCCTTGTTTTGGTGTTGTTTTCTTTTTTTTTGTTGTTTTCTTTTTTTCTGCCGATTTTGTTGTTTTCTTTTTTTCTGCCGATTTTGTTGTTGGTGATTTCTTTTTCCGTTGTGGCATTATAATATATCAATTACATAAAATTTATAATTTTTTTATTCCACTTCCACGAATGATACCATTACCTTCGACTGCTTTCTTCGTTGCGCCAGATATTGCTCCAGACGCTGCTGCTAGTCCTAATGTTCCCAACACCGGCAAAACTTTAGGTAATATTGTACTAGTTAATACTGATAATACCGGACCAAGAAAACCACCTTCTTTTGCCATCGCTGTCATTTGTGCAGCACTCAAATTTAAAACAAAACCTTTTTTACGATCATACTTCTTTACCTGATTTTTTTTTAGCATTAGCTTCGTCAAAATACCATCAGAAATATTAGGATTGATTTTTAATGATACCTGTTCTCGCTTTGCAATAGCAGCTACTAACTTTTTAACCTGACCATCAGTCAAATACACTTCTTTTGCAACGTATTTTACCATTTTTATACAACAACTGTAGATTAAACTTGAACGGTCATTTTACCTCCAATAGAATCTATTGTGAAAAATCTATCACTGATCACTAATGCATATACGTATAACGGCACTATTGGAACCGCTCCAAGCGTCCAAGTAATTTCAATATCCGCTGTGCTGTCTACAACTCGCTCGTTATGTTTACTAACATCAAAATGAAAGATAGGATACAGTGTACGAAATTCCTCTGCTGATATTTGAGTTCCATCTTCAACATCTTGATATTTTTGAATTGCGTCAAGCAGATACATGTACGGTCGAGTAATATTTTTATTAGCGTCATCCGCAAAATTGCACTCTATAGCTCGTTCTGGATATTGCCTTGAATTTAATCTAGCGTGTATTCTTCTGACATCAGCGTGGTCAAATATTGCATTATTCTGTTGTTGGTTACCTCGTCGGGCGTGTTGTTGAAATACGACAAATATATTTCTCGGCAGTTGTTCGCTTGATGTTGTTGTAACCCGCCACGTATAGTCGGTAGTATTTGGAACCGCTGTCTGATATATCTTATGCTGCTTAAAGTAAATTCTATTTGTATGCTTATCAAGTAAGCTGTTTATTTCTGACATTTTAGTGATCGACGGTGTTACACGTGGTATCCACAAAGAAAGTTTGTTTATGATAAACTGTACATCAGCCCCTCCAGATCTAAACAAGCAATCGTTTTGATCTGCTCGATCTAAAATAAGAGTATGTTTTACTCCGCGAAATACTTTATCATGATCACGACAAAAGCCGAAAATCATACTTAGTGGAAGCATCATTGTAATCTGACGCGATCCTGCTGCAAGTTCTCTTCGCCTAGCAAAACCTTCGTTATAACGTGGATTTTTTACGCTAATTGAGTTATTAATCAAATTTAACATTGCAACACCGTTCGCATCTGCAACTGGTGGGGTTATACCAAAATTATTACAAACAGCAATAAGTGATACTCTTGTAGCGTCTGCATCAGCGGCTGCAGCTGGTGGGGCTATACCAAAATTAGCAGCATTAGCGATAAGAAAATTTCTTACAATTACAGCATCCGCATCAGCATTAGCTCCGTGTACTAAAACACCTTTGGAGAGAAGTTCATTTGGTATGGCTAAACCCTGTCCAGTATCTTTAAACCACATCATGTTCGTTGCTGTTGATCTCGAGTAATCATCTGAAAATGAAATAAGATTTAAAATTGTACTTGCAACTTGTAGATGACCTGAAATATCCTCAACAGTTTGATTGGCCAGTTGATATCTAGCACTTTTGAATAAGCACCAGCCGTTATTGATAAGAGCTACTTCTGCTCCAACTGCAATGGCAGCAGGTGGATTGGCTACTGTCATAATCTGACCACGAACTTCTAACATAGCCTTATGCGGCAGTAGAAATACGTCTTCGTCTCTGGTATTAAAAGTTCTGATACCAGCTTTGTTTGGTTCGTTAGAATTTTCATCGAGATACTCAACATACTCAAATTCTGTCACATCGTTGTCGATGTCATAAGTTTCTGTTAAATTGAGATAAGTTTTAGCAGACATTATTTTATAAGATTATATAAAATTTTATTGCGGCACTGTTACTTTAGATATTAACTTTTGTATGATCTGCTCGCCCTTTGGTGATAATAGTTTTTTTGTTGTTGTTATCATAGCTCGCTGAGTTTCTTTGGTTGGAGCGATTTCTGAGATAGCTTGGTTTATTTCAGCTTGCGTCTTAGGTTCGCCTTTTAGTTTATCAGTTATTTTTTGTCCAACCGCAGTCCCAGCGGCAGATGCAGCTCCAGTTGCAAAAGCTTTACCCGCGTCAAGTGCAATTGGTGCAACTTTACGAGCTAGTCCTGGAACATTTTCAACAATTTTAGTAAATATATTTCCAAAAAATCCTCCTACTATTTTTCTTCTATAAACTTTTTTTCTTTGGTTCATTATATTCGATGTTGTATATAATTTTTACTTTTGTTCGCGTATTTGTAAATAATAAGTTACAACTTCATTGTTAAGATACAATTGTTTTCCTGACTGGTCTGTCAATTGCATTGTTATACTTGATATTTGATTTTCAAGATTCAAAGGATAATAGATAATATGCCGTGGTTCTATTTGCATGAGAGAACCTGGCGGAACTTCTGGTGAAAAACTGTAAATCGTTTGACCCTTGCTACCTTTTGATGTGTAAGAGCCAGAAGCAATAGAACAATTTACTAATATGGTATTTACTTCTGTTATGTTTACTGGCAGTTCACTGTCATAGGTAACCTTATCATAAGCTTCGTAACTTTTTTCAGTAAATCCTAACAGTTGTGCAATATTTCTTTCTCTTGGTTCAAAATCGATTTTCATATTCTTCAAAGTTATCCTAGCTCGCAATGTGTTATAATTCGCCGCCAACTCAAAATTACTAGCCACCCCGCCATCTTTCTCTATGATCTCTTTGATTATCTTGTTTAGATCGGTAATATTATAAGCTCCTTGTGGAATTTTTACTTTTTTTGTTGGAAATATTACATTTTTTTTAAAAGTAGTAAACCAAAAGCTATCATTAACATCAGTTTTCACATTAGGCATAGCATTCCAGCAAGTACAAGAAATTAACCCAATCTCATATTGTTTTGCAGGATCTAGTTGTATAGGCGGAACATAATTTACAGAAAATTTTGCGCTATCTTGCGCAGACTCACCAGAGTTTAGTAATAATGTTGTTTGCATTATACATATTATTTTACAAAAATCAAATCGCGGTGTAAAGTTTCATATTCGTCAGATGTTAATAACTCGCTTGATCTTAGATGATCAAGTATGTCAATGATCTCATTATCAATTTCAACACTATCATTCCCAGCTTCTTTAGAAGATATTAGTAACATTAACCTACCTATCATTTCAGTAGTTGAAGTAAATATTTTCACACCAGTTCCTATTCTTGCTTTTCTAATTTTTTCTACACGGAATTTATCGAGCATAATAAATTTTCTTTTAAAATTCCACCCTTTACCAAAAGGTTTTTCTTTACTATTTTTTGCTGTTTCTTTAAACATGTAAGCAATGACACCGTATCTCATTATATCATGAAGTCGTTGCATATCCACCAATTCCTCAGCTGTTCTTATTTCCTCTTTAGCAGCATCTCCATGTATTATTATATTATCTAATTTATTAGTTAATGCTAGATATTCTTCATCAGTCCACTTGCTTATATTATCAATATCTCTTATATTTTCTTTCTCTAAAAATTCATCATATTCATCACCAGCTATCGTATTATTTGAATTTTTTATAAAAAAACGTCTTTGTTCATCAACATCCATAAACTTTACAGCAGCCTTACCAACTCTTTGTTGCTCCTCTTTGATATCTTTTATTTCTCCTGATAGATCT
>JAECUM010019206.1:0-10730 GCA_016617855.1 Megalonaias nervosa | reverse complement strand
CCGGTTAATTCCGTGCTGATTTTGTATGTTAGTTCATTATTGGACAGGTTTTAACCGATTTAAACCGGTTCAGACCGGTTCCATCCGTTTCTAGCTGGTTCCATCCGGTTCAGACCAATCCAGAGGAGTTGATACCGGTTCTTGACCGGTTCAAACCGTTTTATTCCATGCCGATTTTGTATGTTAATTCACTATTGGACAGATTTTATCCGGTTTAAACCGGTTCGAACCGGTTCCATCCGGTTCTAACTGGTTATATCCGGTTCAGAACAGTCCAGAGGAGTTGCTACTGGTTCAGAACCGCTTCGAAACCGGTTTATTCCATGCCGATTATGTATGTTAATTCATTATTGGACAGGTTTTATCCTGTTTAAACCGGTTCACACCGGTTCCATCAGGTTCTAGCTGGTTCCATCCGGTTCAGACCAGTCCAGAGGAGATGATTCTGTTTCAATACCGGTTCAAACCGATTAATTCCATGCCGATTTTGTATGTTAGTTCATTATTGGACAGGTTTTAACCGATTTACACCGGTTCAAACCGGTTCCATCCGTTTCTAGCTGGTTCCATCCGGTTGAGACCAGTCCAGAGGAGTTGATACTGGTTCGGAACCGCTTCAAACCGGTTTATTCCATGCCGACTTTGTATGTTAATTTACTATTCGACAGATTTTATCCGGTTCAAACCGGTTCAAACCGGTTCTAACGGGTTCCATCCGGTTCAGACCAGTCCAGAGGAGATGATTCTGATTCATAACCGGTTCAAACCGGTTAATTCCATGCCGATTTTGTATGTTAGTTCATTATTGGACAGGTTTTACCCGATTTAAACCGGTTCAAACCGGTTCCATCCGGTTTTAACTGGTTCCATCCGGTTCAGACCAGTCCAGAGGAGTTGATACTGGTTCAGAACCGCTTCAAACCGTTTTATTCCAAGCCGATTTTGTATGTTAATTCAATATTGGACAGGTTTTATCCCGTTTAAACCGGTTCAAACCGGTTCTAACTGGTTCCATCCGGTTCAGACCAGTCCAGAGGAGTTGATACTAGTTCATGACCGATTGAAACCGGTTTATTCCATGCCGATGTTGTATGTTCAGAAATTATTGGACAGGTTTTATCAGGTTTAAACCGGTTCAAACCGTTTCCATCCGGTTCTGACTGGTTCCATTCGGTTCAGACCAGTCCAGAGGAGTTGATACTGGTTCAGAACCGCTTCAAACCGGTTCATTCCATGCCGATTTTGTATGTTAATTCACCATTGGACATTTTTGAACCGAACCGGTTCCATCCGGTTCTAACTGGTTCCATCCGGTTCAGACCAGTCCAGAGGAGTTGATACTGGCTCATGACCGGTTCAAACCGGTTTATTCCATGCCGATGTTGTATGTTCAATCATTATTGGACAGGTTTTATCTGGTTTAAACCGGTTCAAACCGGTTCCATCCGTTTCTAGCTTGGTTCCATCCGGTTGAGACCAGTCCAGAGGAGTTGATACTGGTTCATGACCGGTTCAAACCGGTTAATTCCATGCCGATTTTGTATGTTAATTCACTATTGGACAGGTTTTATCCGGTTTAAACTGGTTCAAACCGGTTCCATCCGGTTCTAGCTGGTTCCGTCCGGTTCAGTCCAGTCAGAAGAGTTGATATTCGTTCATAATCGGTTCAACCCGGTTTATTCCATGCTAATTTTGCATGTTTATCGATTATTGGACAGGTTTCATCCGGTTTCAACCGGTTCAAACCGGTTCCATCCGGTTCTGACAGGTTCCATCCGGTTGAGACCAGACCAGAGGAGTTGATACCGGTTCAGAACCGCTTCAAACCGGTTCATTCCATGCCGATTTTGTATGTTAATTCACCATTGGACATTTTTGAACCGAACCGGTTCCTTCCGGTTCTAACTGGTTCCAACCGGTTTATTCCATGCCGATGTTGTATGTTCAATCATTATTGGACAGGTTTTATCTGGTTTAAACCGGTTCAAACCGGTTCCATCCGTTTCTAGCTTGGTTCCATCCGGTTGAGACCAGTCCAGAGGAGGTGATAGCGGTTCATGACCGGTTCAAACCGGTTTATTCCATGCCGATGTTGTATGTTCAGTCATTATTGGACAGGTTTTATCCGGTTTAAACCGGTTCAAGCCGGTTCTTTCCGTTTCTAGCTGGTTCCATCCGGTTGAGAACAGTCCAGAGGAGTTGATAATGGTTCAGAACCGCTTCAAACCGGTTTATTCCATGCCGATTTTGTATGATAATTCATTATTGGACAGGTTTTATCCGGTTCAAACCGGTTCAAACCGGTTCCATCCGGTTATAACTGGTTCCATCCGATTCAGACCAATCCAGAGGAGTTGATACTGGTTCATGACCGGTTCAAACCGGTTTATTCCATGCCGATTTTGTATGTTCAGTCATTATTCGACAGGTTTTATCCGGTTTAAACCGGTTCAAACCGGTTCCATCCGGTTCTAACTGGTTCCATCCGGTTCAGACCAGTCCAGAGGAGTTGATACTAGTTCAGAACCGATTCAAACCGTTTTATTCCATGCCGATTCTGTATGTTAATTCACTATTGGACAGATTTTTTCCGGTTCAAACCGGTTCAAACCGGTTCCATCCGGTTCTAACTGGTTATATCCGGTTCAGACCAGTCCAGAGGATTTGATACTGGTTCAGAACCGGTTCAAACCGGTTTATTCCATGCCGATTTTGTATGTTAATTCAATATTGGACAGGTTTTATCCGATTTAAACCGGTTGAAACCGGTTCTAACTGGTTCCATCCGGTTCAGACCAGTCCAGAGGAGTTGATACTAGTTCATGACCCATTGAAACCGGTTTATTCCATGCCGATGTTGGATGTTCAGATATTATTGGACAGGTTTTATCCGGTTTAAACCGGTTCAAACCGGTTCCATCCGGTTCTAACTGGTTCCATCCGGTTCAGACCAGTCCAGAGGAGTTGATACTGGTTCAGACCCGCTTCAAACCGTTTTATTCCAAGCCGATTTTGTATGTTAATTCAATATTGGACAGGTTTTATCCCGTTTAAACCGGTTCAAACCGGTTCTAACTGGTTCCATCCGGTTCAGACCAGTCCAGACGAGTTGATACTAGTTCATGACCGATTGAAACCGGTTTATTCCATGCCGATGTTGTATGTTCAGACATTATTGGACAGGTTTTATCCGATTTAAACCGGTTCAAACCGGTTCCATCCGGTTCTAACTGGTTCCATCCGGTTCAGACCAGTCCAGAGGAGTTGATACTGGTTCAGAACCGCTTCAAACCGGTTCATTCCATGCCGATTTTGTATGTTCATTCACCATTGGACATTTTTGAACCGAACCGGTTCCATCCGGTTCTAACAGGTTCCATCCGGTTCAGACCAGTCCAGAGGAGTTGATACTGGTTCATGACCGGTTCAAACCGGTTTATTCCATCCCGATGTTGTATGTTCAATCATTATTGGACAGGTTTTATCTGGTTTAAACCGGTTCAAACCGGTTCCATCTGTTTCTAGCTGGTTCCATCCGATTGAGACCAGTCCAGAGGAATTGATACTGGTTCAGAACCGCTTCAAACCGGTTAAATCCATGCCGATTTTGTATGTTAATTCACTATTGGACAGGTTTTATCCGGTTTAAACTGGATCAAACCGGATCCATCCGGTTCTAACTGGTTGCGTCCGGATCAGTCCAGTCAGAGGAGTTGATATTGGTTCATAATCGGTTCAACCCGGTTTATTCCATGCTGATTTTGCATGTTTATCGATTATTGGACAGGTTTTATCCGGTTTAAACCGGTTCAAACCGGTTCCATCCGGTTCAGACCTGTCCAGTGGAGATCATACTGGTTCATAACCGGTTCCAACCGGTTTATTCCATGCCGATTTTGTATGATAATTCATTATTGGACAGATTTTATCCGGTTCAATCCGGTTCCATCCGGTTATAACTGGTTCCATACGGTTCAGACCAGTCCAGAGGAGTTGATTCTGGTTCAATACCGGTTCAAACCGGTTAATTCCATGCTGATTTTGTACGTTAGTTCATCATTGGACAGGTTTTAACCGATTTAAACCGGTTCAGACCGGTTCTATCCGTTTCTAGCTGGTTCCATCCGGTTCAGACCAATCCAGAGGAGTTGATACTGGTTCATGACCGGTTCAATCCGTCTTATTCCATGCCGATTTTGTATGTTAATTCACTATTGGACAGATTTTATCCGGTTTAAACCGGTTCGAACCGGTTCCATCCGGTTCTAACTGGTCATATCCGGTTCAGACCAGTCCAGAGGAGTTGCTACTGGTTCAGAACCGCTTCAAACCGGTTTATTCCATGCCGATTATGTATGTTAATTCATTACTGGACAGGTTTTATCCTGTTTAAACCGGTTCAAACCGGTTCCATCCGGTTCTAGCTGGTTCCATCCGGTTCAGACCAGTCCAGAGGAGATGATTCTGTTTCAATACCGGTTCAAACCGATTAATTCCATGCCGATTTTGTATGTTAGTTCATTATTGGACAGGTTTTAACCGATTTACACCGGTTCAAACCGGTTCCATCCGTTTCTAGCTGGTTCCATCCGGTTGAGACCAGTCCAGAGGAGTTGATACTGGTTCGGAACCGCTTCAAACCGGTTTATTCCATGCCGATTTTGTATGTTAATTCACTATTGGACAGGTTTTATCCGGTTTAAACCGGTTCAAACCGGATCCATCCGGTTATAACTGGTTCCATCCGGTTCAGACCAGACCAGAGGAGATGATTATGGTTCAATACCGGTTCAAACCGGTTAATTCCATGCCGATTTTGTATGTTAGTTCATTATTGGAAAGGTTTAAACCGATTTAAACCGGTTCAAACCGGTTCTCTCCGTTTCTAGCTGGTTCCATCCGGTTGAGAACAGTCCAGAGGAGTTGATAATAGTTCAGAACCGCTTCAAACCGGTTTATTCCATGCCGATTTTGTATGATAATTCATTACGGGACAGGTTTTATCCGGTTCAAACCGGTTCAAACCAGTTCCATCCGGTTATAACTGGTTCCATCCGGTTCAGACCAATCCAGAGGAGTTGATACTGGTTCATGACCGATTCAAACCGGTTTATTCCATGCCGATGTTGTATGTTCAGTCATTATTCGACAGGTTTTATCCGGTTTAAACCGGTTCAAACCGGTTCCATCCGGTTCTAACTGGTTCCATCCGGTTCAGACCAGTCCAGAGGAGTTGATACTAGTTCAGAACCGATTCAAACCGTTTTATTCCATGACGATTCTGTATGTTAATGCACTATTGGACAGATTTTATCCGGTTTAAACCGGTTCAAACCAGTTCCATCAGGTTCTAACTGGTTCCATCCGGTTCAGACCAGTCCAGGAGATGATACTGATCCATAACCGGTTCAAACCGGTTTATTCCATGCCGATTTTGTATGTAAATTCATTATTCGACAGGTTTTAACCGATTTAAACCGGTTCAAACCGGTTCCATCCGTTTCTAGCTGGTTCCATCCGGTTGAGAACAGTCCAGAGGAGTTGATACTTTTTCAGAACCGCTTCAAACCGGTTTATTCCATGCCGACTTTGTATGTTAATTTACTATTCGACAGATTTTATCCGGTTCAAACCGGTTCAAACCGGTTCTAACGGGTTCCATCCGGTTCAGACCAGTCCAGGAGATGATTCTGATCCATAACCGGTTCAAACCGGTTTATTCCATGCCGATTTTGTATGTTAGTTCATTATTGGACAGGTTTTAACCGATTTAAACCGGTTCAAACCGGTTCCATCCGGTTCTAGCTGGTTCAATCCGGTTGAGACCAGTCCAGAGGAGTTGATACTTTTTCAGAACCGATTCAAACCGGTTTATTCCATGCCGATTTTGTATGTTAATTCACTAATGGACAGATTTTATCCGGTTTAACCCGGTTCAAACCGGTTCCATCCGGTTATAACTGGTTCCATCCGGTTCAGACCAGACCAGAGGAGATGATTCTGGTTCAATTCCGGTTCAAACCGGTTAATTCCATGCCGATTTTGTATGTTCATTATTGGACAGGTTTTACCCGATTTAAACCGGTTCAAACCGGTTCCATCCGGTTATAACTGGTTCCATCCGGTTCAAACCAGACCAGATGAGTTGATACTGGTTCAGAACCGCTTCAAACCGGTTCATTCCATGCCGATTTTGTATGTTAATTCACCATTGGACATTTTTGAACCGAACCGGTTCCATCCGGTTCTAACTGGTTCCATCCGGTTCAGACCAGTCCAGAGGAGTTGATACTGGTTCATGACCGGTTCAAACCGGTTTATTCCATGCCAATGTTGTATGTTCAATCATTATTGGACAGGTTTTATCCGGTTTAAACCGGTTCAAACCGGTTCCATCCGTTTCTAGCTGGTTCCTTCCGGTTGAGACCATTCCAGAGGAATTGAAACTGGTTCAGAACCGCTTGAAACCGGTTAAAACCATGCCGATTTTTTATGTTAATTCACTATTGGACAGGTTTTATCCGGTTTAAACTGGTTCAATCCGGTTCCATCCGGTTCTAACTGGTTGCGTCCGGTTCAGTCCAGTCAGAGGAGTTGATATTGGTTCATAATCGGTTCAACCCGGTTTATTCCATGCTGATTTTGCATGTTTATCGATTATTGGACAGGTTTTATCCGGTTTAAACCGGTTCAAACCGGTTCCATCCGGTTCAAACCTGTCCAGTGGAGATCATACTGGTTCATAACCGGTTCAAACCGGTTTATTCCATGCCGATTTTGTATGATAATTCATTATTGGACAGATTTTATCCGGTTCAATCCGGTTCCTTCCGGTTATAACTGGTTCCATCCGGTTCAGACCAGTCCAGAGGAGATGATTCTGGTTCAATACCGGTTCAAACCGGTTAATTCCATGCTGATTTTGTATGTTAGTTCATTATTGGACAGGTTTTACCCGATTTAAACCGGTTCAAACCGGTTCCATCCGGTTATAACTGGTTCCATCCGGTTCAGACCAGTCCAGAGGAGTTGATACTGGTTCAGAACCGCTTCAAACCGTTTTATTCCAAGCCGATTTTGTATGTTAATTCAATATTGGACAGGTTTTATCCCGTTTAAACCGGTTGAAACCGGTTCTAACTGGTTCCATCCGGTTCAGACCAGTCCAGAGGAGTTGATACTAGTTCATGACCGATTGAAACCGGTTTATTCCATGCCGATGTTGTATGTTCAGACATTATTGGACAGGTTTTACCCGGTTTAAACCGGTTCAAACCGTTTCAATCCGGTTCTAACTGGTTCCATTCGGTTCAGACCAGTTCAGAGGAGTTGATACTGGTTCAGAACCGCTTCAATCCGGTTCATTCCATGCCGATTTTGTATCTTAATTCACCATTGGACATTTTTGAACCGAACCGGTTCCATCCGGTTCTAACTGGTTCCATCCGGTTCAGACCAGTCCAGAGGAGTTGATACTGGTTCATGACCGGTTCAAACCGTTTTATTCCATGCCGATTTTGTATGTTAATTCACTATTGGACAGATTTTATCCGGTTTAAACCGGTTCGAACCGGTTCCATCCGGTTCTAACTGGTTATATCCGGTTCAGACCAGTCCAGAGGAGTTGCTACTGGTTCAAAACCGCTTCAAACCGGTTTATTCCATGCCGATTATGTATGTTAATTCATTATTGGACAGGTTTTATCCTGTTTAAACCGGTTCACACCGGTTCCATCCGGTTCTAGCTGGTTCCATCCGGTTCAGACCAGTCCAGAGGAGATGATTCTGTTTCAATACCGGTTCAAACCGATTAATTCCATGCCGATTTTGTATGTTATTTCATTATTGGACAGGTTTTAACCGATTTACACCGGATCAAACCGGTTCCATCAGTTTCTAGCTGGTTCCATCCGGTTGAGACCAGTCCAGAGGAGTTGATACTGGTTCGGAACCGCTTCAAACCGGTTTATTCCATGCCGATTTTGTATGTTAATTCACTATTGGACAGGTTTTATCCGGTTTAAACCGGTTCAAACCGGATCCATCCGGTTATAACTGGTTCCATCCGGTTCAGATCAGACCAGAGGAGATGATTATGGTTCAATACCGGTTCAAACCGGTTAATTCCATGCCGATTTTGTATGTTAGTTCATTATTGGAAAGGTTTAAACCGATTTAAACCGGTTCAAACCGGTTCTCTCCGTTTCTAGCTGGTTCCATCCGGTTGAGAACAGTCCAGAGGAGTTGATAATAGTTCAGAACCGCTTCAAACCGGTTTATTCCATGCCGATTTTGTATGATAATTCATTACGGGACAGGTTTTATCCGGTTCAAACCGGTTCAAACCGGTTCCATCCGGTTATAACTGGTTCCATCCGGTTCAGACCAATCCAGAGGAGTTGATACTGGTTCATGACCGATTCAAACCGGTTTATTCCATGCCGATGTTGTATGTTCAGTCATTATTCGACAGGTTTTATCCGGTTTAAACCGGTTCAAACCGGTTCCATCCGGTTCTAACTGGTTCCATCCGGTTCAGACCAGTCCAGAGGAGTTGATACTAGTTCAGAACCGATTCAAACCGTTTTATTCCATGACGATTCTGTATGTTAATGCACTATTGGACAGATTTTATCCGGTTTAAACCGGTTCAAACCAGTTCCATCAGGTTCTAACTGGTTCCATCCGGTTCAGACCAGTCCAGGAGATGATACTGATCCATAACCGGTTCAAACCGGTTTATTCCATGCCGATTTTGTATGTAAATTCATTATTCGACAGGTTTTAACCGATTTAAACCGGTTCAAACCGGTTCCATCCGTTTCTAGCTGGTTCCATCCGGTTGAGAACAGTCCAGAGGAGTTGATACTTTTTCAGAACCGCTTCAAACCGGTTTATTCCATGCCGACTTTGTATGTTAATTTACTATTCGACAGATTTTATCCGGTTCAAACCGGTTCAAACCGGTTCTAACGGGTTCCATCCGGTTCAGACCAGTCCAGAGGAGATGATTCTGATTCATAACCGGTTCAAACCGGTTAATTCCATGCCGATTTTGTATGTTAGTTCATTATTGGACAGGTTTTACCCGATTTAAACCGGTTCAAACCGGTTCCATCCGGTTTTAACTGGTTCCATCCGGTTCAGACCAGTCCAGAGGAGTTGATACTAGTTCATGACCGATTGAAACCGGTTTATTCCATGCCGATGTTGTATGTTCAGACATTATTGGACAGGTTTTATCCGGTTTAAACCGGTTCAAACCGTTTCCATCCGGTTCTAACTGGTTCCATTCGGTTCAGGCCAGTCCAGACGAGTTGATACTGGTTCAGAACCGCTTCAAACCGGTTCATTCCATGCCGATTTTGTATGTTAATTCACCATTGGACATTTTTGAACCGAACCGGTTCCATCCGGTTCTAACTGGTTCCATCCGGTTCAGACCAGTCCAGAGGAGTTGATACTGGTTCATGACCGGTTCAAACCGTTTTATTCCATGCCGATTTTGTATGTTAATTCAGTATTGGACAGATTTTATCCGGTTTAAACCGGTTCGATCCGGTTCCATCCGGTTCTAACTGGTTATATCCGGTTCAGACCAGTCCAGAGGAGTTGCTACTGGTTCAGAACCGCCTCAAACCGGTTTATTCCATGCCGATTATGTATGTTAATTCATTATTGGACAGGTTTTATCCTGTTTAAACCGGTTCACACCGGTTCCATCCGGTTCTAGCTTGTTCCATCCGGTTCAGACCAGTCCAGAGGAGATGATTCTGTTTCAATACCGGTTCAAACCGATTAATTCCATGCCGATTTTGTATGTTAGTTCATTATTGGACTGGTTTTAACCGATTTAAACCGGTTCAAACCGGTTCCATCCGGTTCTAGCTGGTTCCATCCGGTTGAGACCAGTCCAGAGGAGTTGATACTGGTTCAGAACCGCTTCAAACCGGTTTATTCCATGCCGATTTTGTATGTTAATTCACAAATGGACAGATTTTATCCGGTTCAAACCTTTTCAAACCGGTTCCATCCGGTTCTAACTGTTTCCCTCCGGTTCAGTCCAGTCAGAGGAGTTGATATTGGTTTATAATCGGTTCAACCCGGTTTATTCCATGCTGATTTTGTATGTTTATCGATTATTGGACAGGTTTTATCCGGTTTATACCGGTTCAAACCGGTTCCATCCGGTTCTGACAGGTTCCATCCGGTTCAGACCTGTCCAGTGGAGATCATACTGGTTCGTAACCGGTTCAAACCGGTTTATTCCATGCCGATTGTGTATGATTATTCATTATTGGACAGGTTTTATCCGGTTCAATCCGGTTCCATCCGGTTATAACTGGTTCCATCCGGTTCAGACAAGTCCAGAGGAGATGATTCTGGTTCAATACCGGTTCAAACCGGTTAATTCCGTGCTGATTTTGTATGTTAGTTCATTATTGGACAGGTTTTAACCGATTTAAACCGGTTCAGACCGGTTCCATCCGTTTCTAGCTGGTTCCATCCGGTTCAGACCAATCCAGAGGAGTTGATACCGGTTCTTGACCGGTTCAAACCGTTTTATTCCATGCCGATTTTGTATGTTAATTCACTATTGGACAGATTTTATCCGGTTTAAACCGGTTCGAACCGGTTCCATCCGGTTCTAACTGGTTATATCCGGTTCAGAACAGTCCAGAGGAGTTGCTACTGGTTCAGAACCGCTTCGAAACCGGTTTATTCCATGC
>JAECUM010019205.1:0-53362 GCA_016617855.1 Megalonaias nervosa | reverse complement strand
ATATATATATATATATATATATATATATACACACACACACACACACACACACACACACACACACACACACACACACAAAGAGAAACAACTCTTGTATGTTATCTCCTTCCAGACTATCCGGTTGCAACCAGTTTTTCATTTTAGCTCCAGGCTCCAGTTAATTCTAGCAAATTGTGTACGTTAAACTTTATCATTCGTTTTTCCTTTTCGGTGGTACAGTAAGTATAAATCATTTTTTATATGGTGCATACAACATCTTTGTAAAATCTAGTGAATTTATTGATATTAATTTTCTTCACATTTGATCTTAGAACGGCAACATTTATTTTCATTTGTGTATTTTCCCGGATGCAGTATTTAGGCACTTGCTCTAATTATAACGCTGTTGCCACTTATTTCAATTACACACACACACACAAATATATATATATATATATATATATATATATATATATATATATATATATATATATATATATATATATAGAGAGAGAGAGAGAGAGAGAGAGAGAGGGTTACTAAAATACTCCAAACAGAAGGGAAGGTGCTATCACTTGATTCTACAGGAGCATGCTTGATAATACTAGCATAACTTGTACCAATAAATAGCATTATTATACAGCATAGAGAATTTTAATTCGTACTCTATGTAGATTTCGAACACGGGTCCACGCGTATACGGTACCCATCTCCTTGCTGCTATACATCGATCCCTATAGCATTTGAGACGATATTCACTATGCACACATTACCAAAACATGATAGGCATCCGTGTTTGGCAAACACACCAACATGACGACCTAGTAATTAATTTTCATCTGCACAGTCGTTCCGGATTCCTAAGACAGAAATCATGGTATATAGAAATAATTATAGTTAATTAATAATGTACACTAAACAGAAATGCCTCAGGACATGACATTTTTCACAATCGCATTGGGGATAAGCCTTTAGCTCCCCCCAACTTATTGGGACTGAAGGTGCAGAGTCATAACAATTTCTGCCAGTAGGCCATAGGGCACAATTAATTTTACTATATATTCTCTACATTTGTTTCTCAGTACTGAACTCTCCACTGTGTGACAATCAATACAAATCATATATTAATCTAAAATACCTTCAAAGATGACTTCACGGTGAAGTTCTTGTCAAGGGTTGACCTGCATTTTTTTGAGAGGCTGAATTGTAAACAAAACACCATGCAAAGGATCACAGATTTCACTTCCGGATCATCACCAAGGCCTTATTACTCACTGTGCACTGCCGCCGAAATACACACAGACAACCACACCATAAGCTCATATTCTCAAGAATAAACAATTACCTTTAAATCCCTACCAAAAATGCACCAATAAAACTCTTCTATCACCACCAAAATGAGAGAGGAAAAAATGTTCTAAAAATAGACTAGAACTACATTCGTAGGTACTGAACCGGAAGTACTAATTGTGACCCGATTCCAGTAGAGAGTGGATATACAATCCCCGGTACTCTGTCTGTGTGCGACAATGTTCTTGCCGGATGTGAGGGTGTATTATTCAACTGCTACCGATGTATGGCCAGCCGCAATTTGACTTGTACGGATAGATGGCCCGCCGTACCATCCGACCATTATGACATTTATCAACTAGCGTGTACTGTTCCGTCAACCATCCGGTCCAGCATTACGGACATGCAACGTATGACTACAGTAGTCACGATTGCTCATCTTGACCAGGCGAACCGGTAAGCCGGCGATCCACGTATTCTGACAGCCAGTTATGGTATATTACCGAAAATACCGCACAGCGAAACAGATCAGCCGGAGCATACATTAATATACCGCTTCAGAGCGAAACGAGAGTATTCATAGAATATCCCAGTCAAGCCGAACAGGCATTCTCATATAAGATCACTTTTAACGGGATATCCTATGGAAACAATGATGCAAGTCTACGATGCAGCATCATCAATGCCTTATGGAATGCTTTGCCCATGGACCCAAGGTGTACAAGATTTGGACAATACCCAGCTAGATGAAATGGAAATGCCTGAATCATCCGATCTGACAATGGTCAATGCCTCTGTTGGTTGTAGATAATGGCGACGATAGTCCATCATTGTGTATATTACCTCAGTCAGCAAAAGCTACATAAATCACTGGACGTCTCTCAGAAAGAATTATCGACGCGAGTAATGCAAAAGCTTTCTTTTCCGTGACTCATTTGTCAGCTGGCTTCTCGTCTCACTGATATAAGCACTAGTATGATGCATACTGTTCGGAAATACCTATCGTTGGCAAGGATGTTCCCACTTTTGGCATGATTACAACACTTTGTTATAAACAAGCAAGTGAGGAACGTTATAACAGCTTCCTCACCAACTGCATTAGAGTTCTTGCGATTTTTCGTCTCGCTGAGAAGGCCGGAAGCCGTATCGCCAAGGTCGTCAAACGTGCTTTTCAACACACTACGGCTAACGCCCTGACGACCTCCCGCAACATGCACTTAGTAGGACGAGATGCACTCTTGCACTCATCCCCTCCGAAGTCCCATCATGTAGCGGTCTTGCGCAAACTCTCTTTTTATTTCACCACTTCTTTTTGGTGGTTGAATTGAGGAGGTCAGAAATCAGGCAGCGCAAGAGTTGCCACTACATCTGTCAGCGCAAACTCCATCATACTGGCTATCTCAGCATTGGAAATGTCCTCTTCGCCAAACAGCCGCTAACCAGTAGAGAGGCAGTTTCGACTACCATGCGGATCTAATATCGCATGAAGACGTCTTATGTATTTTTAATTTAATTGTTTGTTTGTTAGTTTTAAATTTTTTAATTTCATATATGTTATTATAATGTAACTTTGTTTACTGGATTTGACATTGTCCAGAAATTCAGTTCAGTTCTGTTTGACCTGACTGATAATTTTGTTTTATTTTTTGTTTCCTTAACGTAAACAAATAATAATAGAAACACTGTATCTAGCTGCTGAAATTGTTTCAAAATCCGTGACAGTTTTGGTAAACAACTTTTTTTCTTTACATTTTATCTTTCTCAGAGTAAGAATCATTAAGTCAAGGTAATACCTGGATTACGTGACGAGTAGCATGTACCTATTCTTACAAAGTTTGTTTCTTGGGCACCAAACAATTGACGCGTTAAGTTGTTATTATGTTGTGACCAGTTTGGGTTGAATTTTAATTTTCTTTAACTTATTGATTTCAAGTGTTTTCCCTGGAAATACATAAGTGCTCTGACAAAATTCTTGAATAAAGAAATTTATTGGAAGTTATACTGAATTCAAAACTGGAATAATATTTTCTGTGATTCAACAAAGGACTGTTGACACAACAGCACTTCGCTGACCACAGCAGACGGCATCGCCTACCATTTTGGATTTCATTGGGTCTCGAACTCATTTTCATTCGGGACTTTTTATTACTAGGACGTCTATTTTTAATTCTTGGATTATTTCTAGATTTAATTCGTAAAACAGTAAGTTCTTTTTTTCTTACTTTCTCACTTTGTTTCCTAGGGAAAAATTTATTTGTTAAATTTTACAAAGCTTATTGTCTTCACTCTTTTCTGTTACTTATTTCAAGAGCATAGACTCATAACAGAAGGAATCCAGCGTTACTGCCGATACCAGTCTGAACTAATACATGTACTTCTATTAGTCCGGCGACATGAAATATTTCCCTTGTAGCTGTCATAACCTTCCTCCGCAGAACATCAAAGGCAGGATGATTAATCACTCCATATGGAAAGCTAACCTTGTCCCAAATGTGTACGTGCTTGACAATCGGCCGCATGTACTATTGCACTAAAAGCACGTTATACATGTGGGAAGTCAACTTAAGTTTGAGTACGGAGTGACGAAAGACTCACCGTCCCGCGAAGGAGGCGCCAATTCCTTTGTGACAGAGTGACATATCAAATGCAGCATTTAACCCTAGTGCTAGGGCGTAATTGTTTTTAATTGGCACCAATAAATATTTGCTTAAATCTGAAAAGCCGTAAGTCAATCTCAACCTTTTATATCTTCTTACTATTATGTGTATCTATCTTTTGTTTATTTTGTTGTAAACCCATAGCTAATTCTTGTCTATGATTTCAGTTTATTTATTAATATCATTATTACTTAGAGATAAACATGTTTACAGACGTTGAGTTCAAGGTCTAGTTTTCTTTAGATATTGTGAATGTTCTGAAAGCAATCTAGTTTACGAATTTGATCGGAAAATGAACGTTTAATCCTCATCATGGTTTCGTGCTTGTGTCTTAGATTTTATATAAAGGTTGCGATCTACATAATTACTTATTCTTATCTTAACATCTGAAGTGGTATCAGTCTTTTAGTTGTGTTCAGTCTTAATCTGATCAGATTTTTTAATGTATTTATTTAAATTATTCATTGTAATTACAACTTGCTCTTTGGCTTTAGGATTTACTTACTATTTTGGAATTATTGTGGATTCATTCAAATCCATTTTGGATTATACCATTGTGATACACCAAAACTGATAACCATTACACATCAGCACATTCAACTATGAAATTCATTCGGAATACCTCTAGAATTCATTAAGAATATTCTTCATTTGGACTTGTGATGGAACTTTTATGACTAGGAATTCGTTAAGAATATTCTTCATTTGGACTTGTGATGGAACTTTTATGACTATTTAGGATTTCATTCACAATACTGTAAGTTTTACATTTTCATTTTGTATTCTACGGAAAAAAAGTTATTTGTTGAATTTTACGAAACTTGTTGATATTCGTTTCGCTCTTTTCTGTTACTTAGTTTAAGGCCACCGAGTCGTAAAAATATATACTCACTCATTGTATTATTGCACTCAAGACGGTATATTCGAGATATCGGAAAGATCTGAGTATATTGCGATCATATCTGTCTGTTAGTGAATTAAACCAATGGATAAAATATATTTAAACCAATTTATACTCTCAAAAGTTTCGATATAAACTCACTCATTGTCCTACTCCACTCAAGATGGCATCTTTTACCGTGGATTAAACTTAGGGATAAAAAGAGATATTAAAACAAAATTTTACTCTAAAATATCAATTATTTCATTTAAACTTGGCAGTTGTACTTGTACATCTAGAGGCGTAAAAATAAATAATGTAAATTATATCAAATCACTTAGAAAGGCCTAAATAGGTACTATGACTTCTAATTTCAGGTGGTTCACTTTGGAAGGCGGCTTCCTCGTTGAGTGAATCGGGCAGAGTTCTAAATTGTAATTCAGAGAGGTTGACTGTCTTCCTCCCTTTGTATCTTTTACCATTCTCTTATTATGATTTTATTTCTTTTTATTTTGGACCGTGTGGCTGTTAGCCAGTAATTATTGTTTCCGAATCTGAAACCTTGACGTCCCTCTTAATGCAGGTACATGTTGGCCCTTAAAGGAACCGTTTTGTTTTGGTGTTTGGTTGCCGTTGTTTTCATCAATAAGTGAGTCGCATATCGACCACCTTTATCTGCACAATAGCTTCATGTCTTCCTTCTAGAAAATTTCGAAACTGTCCAGCGTATACAATGAGAGATGGTTCATCAGGGCCATGTAGCAGAAGCTGTTGTCTCGCACAAAGCACTTCTGTTGTACAATATATCGACCGATGGACCTCTCCAAACATCATCCTCTCATTCTTGGATAGTATCTTAAACACTGGCGTCTTGGCTTTATTCTAATCTCTGTATAATACTAAGCCCTTTCATACACCGGCCTCTTTTCCAAACTGACAGCTTGTAGTAGTATACGTTTTCTAAAGGTTAATGCCAAGGAATGAACCAACACAAGAGGAAGCTTGTAATATCATAATGCCAGACATTGTACCAACACTAGAGGAAACTTGCATAAACAGGTTTCTAAAGTGTCAATGCCAGAGACTAAACCAAAACCAGAGGAAGCATGTTTTATCATAATGCTGGAGATTGAACCAACACCAGAGGAAGCTTGTAGTATCATAGGTTTACAAAAATACATTCATGAGGATAAAACCACAGCTTACAACCGATAACTTACTATATATACTCACCTATAAGTCGAGGCCCTGATCAAGTTTCACATAATGCGACTGCAGATCACGGTCTATGCTGTTTTCAGCTTGACTCGACTTATGAGAAATTATATATGATACCCTCCATTAGAGGTTCTGTTTTTCATGTTTGTGAACTTATGATAGTTTGGCCTTCTTCTGGCGTTGAGTCCCATCCGTTAGTATAAATATTTTAAGAGCTATATGTGAAGGTGTATAAATGAATTGAGGTAGAACATAACATACATGCTGATGATGGCCTACATATATTTTTCATAGGCTTTTATTCATTAAGGAGTTTATTAATGGGAGAGAATCTGAGAGAAAGAGATGGATTCTTCTGTATTTTAAAAATTTGTTTTATTGTTATTGTTGTTGGCATATAT
Source organism: Megalonaias nervosa (assembly GCA_016617855.1). Classification (NCBI taxonomy): domain Eukaryota; kingdom Metazoa; phylum Mollusca; class Bivalvia; order Unionida; family Unionidae; genus Megalonaias; species Megalonaias nervosa. Next base: position 46,937 of record JAECUM010019205.1, on the reverse strand, counting down.
TATCTGACATATCTAATTCTGAAGAGAGCCGACAGTTGAGACAGTTAAACAAGGAAGAGAATAAGTCTTGAAAATCAGCTGTCAACATTTGACGGTTTGGTATTTTATGGTACAGCAACACAAGAAGGTCATTTAGTGCTGAGGCAATTGGAGTAAAGTACATTACCTAAAGACACCACATGGTAGACTGAAGTCAGCTAATCGGATGATAGGGTTTGAATCATTAGTCTATGTGGTCACTATTCAAGCATACTCACAACTGAGCGATTATAGCTCTTGCCTGCGTCAGTTGTATCTTATGACGGGAAGGAGGGATGAACAAATCAGGCCTACTCTACCATTCTGACCGCACATGAAGTGTGTGTCAGTTGGACAAGGCATGACCTAATCAATTTGATACATATATTAACCAGTGAATGTTGTGAGATGAAAATTATTTAGATGACTGTCAGCATAAATAATAAGAGCATTTTTAACTATAGACAGAAATGAATTTTTCGATATCATACCTTAGAAGTATTCTAAATTACAAAATATGCTACTAGTGTAACATTTTGGGACTTAGATTAAATTCTAGATAATAGCATTTATGACTAAGTTGTGTATTTTATTAGTCCGTAGATAATTTATGTCAAGAATTATTTCTTTAATCCAGCTTTAGTGTACATGAATCCATTTGTTATTCCTTTCTTACATCCATATTCAATAGCATTAATAAATCCATTTGTTCCCTCAATTATGGCCCTTTTGACTTGACGCCTTGTCTGGTGTATCGCAAGTGGGAATGCAAGTAGTTTTTCAAAAGATCGGATAAACCATTTGAACAAATTACTGTCATCGCATCTTGAAAACCTTATTGCTACTTCTACATGAATAGTCAGATCAACATGGATTTTCTACTAAAAGACTGATGATGATGTCTACTTAGTCCTGAATGAAAATGGTGTCGAGCTAACATCCAATAAGGCTACAATGGCATCCATCTTGCGAATCCTGTTGTTGCTACTTCTCTTGAACCGAAAGTTGTATTAACGTGTGGTTCTCACGAGAAGACGTCTTGTGATGTCTAGTTGGTTCCAAATGAAAATGGTTATCTACAACAAGGGCCATCTTGAAAATCTTGCTGTCACTACTCTCTCTCTCTCTCTCTCTCTCTCTCTCTCTCTCTCATTAATTCTCAAACACATTGTTCTTTAGATTTAAATCGTTATTTGTGCGAGAAATGAAAATTTTCAATATTTCAAAGAAACATCTGTGTACAAAATATATTAGTACAAGCAAATAATTTGACTCGTGCGACATGACTCGAAAAATGAAAGTATGAATTGTATTAGTCTCACAATCTTCAGTGGATTGCCATGCAACTTTGTACATGTTATACTCATCACAGGAAGCCTGCATTATCCAATACGGCCACTACAGAAAGCCTGCTTGAAAATCTTATTTCTGCTACTCCACATGAATAGAAAGTCGTATCAGCATCAGATATTCTCTGGAAGATTTATTAGCCACCATTAACTTCAATTCAATCTATGTTTGACAATGACTAATATGATTTTCGTACAATGGTATTGAAGAGAAAATCTTGCAATAAATATATATTAATATATTAGGAAAAAAATTAATTGATACAGATAACAGATTTGCAATAAAGATAATCTTTATTTTAGCCATTTTCCGGGGACAGTATTTGTATGTATACATTAATTCTCAAACACATTGATCTTTAGATCTAAATCGTTAAATCGTTATTTGTACGCGAAATGGAAATTTTCGATTTTTCAAAGAAACTTCTGTGTACAAAATATATTAGTACAAACAAATAATTTTGACTCGTGCGACTTGAATCGAAACATGAAATTGTATTAGTATCACAATCATCAGTGGATTGCCACGAAACTTTGTACATGTCATTCTCATCATCGGAAGCCGAGCACATGGACATATCACAACAATTTCACAATTTTATTAGAGGTATTGTCTTTTTTGCCTTACAGCTTTATGCAGATTAGATAGAATCTTATATTGGACTTTTATTATAATTATGTTGTGTGTCTGCCATGGATAATGCATTCTCCGTCATGTATACTCCGTCGATCAATATTTCTTTGTTACACTGTGGAATCCATATTTCTGTTTTGAGCAAGATCCACAATACATAAAATGAGGCGATCATGCATTTGATTAGCAGATTTATGCCACGCTGGATGCCACAGTTCTGATCCGATTTCGATCAAACTTGTGATATATGCTGATACCATTAAGATCTGAGCTCAATAATGAGCGAGATTAACACATGCTGATGAGATAATTTTGGCTCAGATTGAATTGTGGGCTTCATTCATCTAGGTCTTGAATGGATTCTATTGTGAATGAAGTTCATGCAGAATAATGAGAAACCCTTGCATCTAATTGGCTGATCATGTTACCACTATGCAGGCCAAAATAGCATTTTGCACATTTAAATGAAGGAAGTAACCAATCATCGAGAATAACATGTTTTGGGTGGTGAAGATAGTTCTTCTTTTCAAGCATCTAAAACATTTTCAAAAATAATTTTGTTTAACAGGATTCATGGAATAGAAAGCAAAATGTTTTTTTTTAAATTATATTAGGTCTATTTAATTTATATGGTGTGTTTGACCCTTGTCCATGACTGATGATAGAGCTTTGTGGGTGCCAATTTTTAACATGTCTATAAGTTATAAATAAGTTGTTTACTTATATCTGAGTTCAATGTCTAGCATTATTCACTAACGTGAGAATTTATTGCAAGAGAACTGGTGACCCAAATTTTTATAGTTTTAGCATTTTACATACGATTGTGGTAAACAAAAGCATCCATTCCTATTTTAATTTCAGTATGTGGAAGTATCTAAAGTTGTATTAGGAATTAATTAGGGAGGAATCATTTATTAAAATTCATTGGAATTACAAAGTGTTCATTGATATTTTGGAGAAGAAAAAAACTACTTTGGAATTAGTGTGAATTTATTCAAAGATATTCCGGATTATATCATTGGGATACAAGAGACTATTGATTCTTCAGCACATTCAAGACCTGAAATTCATTTGGAATATTCTATACTTCTGGACTTGTGATAAAACATTTAGAATTATTTGGGATTTAGATCACAATACTCTAATTTCCACTTAAGATTTCGCTTTTAATTTCGTGAATTAAATTATTTCTTCATTTCTAAACTGGTCTGTTTTGGTTCTTTATGTTATGTTGTTTTAACCCGTAGAGTCATAACAATTAGGAAAATAATAAACGAAAGTTTTAAATGAGAAAAGTGCTATTTCACCACAACTTATAACAGATTTTCCTCTACCGCATGTGTGTGCATGTATGGATTGTTACGTATATGTAATTAATTTGCTTGTGTGTTAGTTTTAAAATTCTTTTTTATTTTAATTTTGTTTCATTACATTTTATTGTAATGATTATTTCCATGGGATTCAAAAATCTTTTTCAGTAATTCGATATTTTCTTTTAGTAAATGTTGTTTATATGAGAATTATTTTTAGTTAACCTAGTTCGTCTTGGGTTGGGAAGTTCGTAAACAGGAAGTTAAAATGATTGGTCAGTATTAAGGCCATACTTTGCTTGCATGATCACCATGTGTAAACAACGTTTTTTATTATTGGTTTTTAATTGGGCCTACATTGGCGTACGTGATAAATGTCTTGTAGTAAGAGACCACATGACCCATCTCGCGAGACTGAAATGACGTTTTTGGGGTTTAAATACGCATTCTTAACATTTTTCTGTCAGAGTCGTTCTAACATCTTGAAGGAACAAGGTGTTTTTTTTATTGTTGCCAGATTGTTTGTTTTTCATCAGATTTTTGGATTTAATAATTTAGTCTCTATGAAACTAAACAAGTGTACCTTTTTTATAAAAAGTTCTGGGAGAAAGGAATTCAATTGGAAATTTATTCTGGAATTCTATACGGAAACAAAAACTGTGATTCAATTGAGGAATTGTTGATATTTGTACAAGGACCACATCTGATGTCATCACCTTCCATTTTGGTACATCGTCGAGATTCGAACCTGGATTCTAATAGAACTATTTAGTGATAGGACTTGTTGTTTTTTTTCATTCTTAGGATTCGGCGAATGTGGATATGTGAGAAAGCTTGGCAGTAGCTTCTCGTGGGTCGGTGGTTCTTTCCGGGGATTTCCCGGTTTCTTCCTCCACCATTAATACTGGCCGCCATGTATAGCCTATCGTGTGCTGAAAAATGTCGTTAAACCCCACAGCAGCAGCAACAACAACAACAACAACATACTTAGGATTAAATTTTGGATTATATTCACAAACCGTAAGTCCTATTTTCAAATTTTTACATTGTTTTCTAGGGGAAAAAATTATTTTGTTAAAATAAACAAAGCTTGTTGTCTTCGCTCTTTTCTTCTGTTACATTTGTACGAGCCTACGCGTAACAGGAGAAAATTGGGGGCTCGTCTGGGATATATGAATTTTGGTTAAATATTTCAGAAAATTGTTTTTGAAATTTAAACTCCACTAATTTCTAAATCCCAAGTACTATTTTACATTTTGTGTGAAATCTTTAGTAAAAACAACAGACTTTCATTCACAATGTCGTCAAAAGTGGAAACTTTTCTTTCTAATCCAACTCAGGAGCAGTTGGATAGTCTGAAAAAAGATGAGTTGCTTGAACTTGCCAGAAAGTACGATCTTTCTGAAGCAAAATCTTCCTTAACGAAACAAGAAATTAAAAACATTTTGATTCAATATTTGGTAGAGAAGAATGTTTTCGATAAAAGTGTTTTGGCTTCGGTCAGTAAGTCTGTATCAGACTCTGACATAAACGTAACGGAATTAAAAACGAAATACAAGATGGAAGTAGAGTTAAGGAAGCTCAAGCTTCAGAAAGAAGAGAAACAAATGCAGCTGCAAGAGAAATAATTGCAATTACAATTTGAAGAAAAGGAGAGAGAAAGGGACAGGAGAGAGAAACAATTGCAATTGCAATTTGAGAAAGAGGAGAGAGAGGCAGGAAAGAGAAAATGATAAACAAATGAAATTACAATTTGAGAAAGAAGAGAGAGAGAGAGAGAGAGAGAGAGAGAGAGAGAGAGAGAGAGAGAGACAGTTACAATTTGAAGAGAAGGAGAGAGAGAGGGGGAATTTCAAATTAAAATGAAAGAATTTGAGCTGGCAAGTGAAAAGCACGATCCGACTTCACATACAGATTCAAGTTTTGACATTTCAAAAAATATTAGGGTAGTTCCCCCTTTTAGAGAAAAAAGAAGTAGACAAATATTTTCCTCGTTTTGAAAAAGTTGCGGAAAATTTGAAATGGGCAAGGGAGTATTGGACTCAACTACTACAATGTGTACTAGTTGGTAAAGCTAGTGATATTTACCATTCAATATCCGTACAACAGAGTTCTGACTATGATTTGGTTAAGGAATGCATTTTAAAGGGTTATGCGTTAGTCCCTGAGGCTTATCGGCAAAAATTCAGAAACTATAAAAAAGAAGCTGGACAGACTTATATTGAATTTGCTAGAGAAAAAAAGCAGTTATTTGAGAGATGGTGCTTAGCCGAGAAAGTTGAACATGATTATGAAAATATCAAACAACTTGTATTACTTGAAGAGTTTAAGAACTGTGTCCTTAGTGACATTAAGAATCATCTTGAAGAGCACGAGATTGAAACCTTTGAAGATGCTGCTCATGCTGCTGATAAGTACTCCTTTATTCATAAAGTTCCTGTTGTAGGCAAATCATTCACTCAGCAGTCTACTGGTAGAAAGGTATTCCAGCCCAGTACAACTCCTCTTAAAAAACAATCTGGTACAACTTCTAAACATCAAGCTTCTGATAAACTTGATTCAAATTCCTTGTCTATTCCTACGTGTACCTATTGCAAGAAAAAAGGACACGTCATTTCTGATTGCTTCAAACTGAAATATAGGCATCAGAATCAAGATAGATCTATCCCAAATGCTCTTATTCCTAAGAGGTCAAGGTCACGGTCATGTATTGAAAGCAATACATTTGTTGGGTCTAATAAACCCCAGTCTGATTTTATTATGGAGAATTTTGACCCATTCATGTCGAAGGGTTCTATATCACTCTTGGGTGATTCGGCCAATCCTATCCCTATTAAAAGTTTAAGGGATACAGGAGCTTCTCAGAGTCTTTTACTGTCAGGTATTTTGCCTTCTTCTGAGAAGTCCTGTTTTAATGAGAGTGTTCTCATTCAGGGAGTAGAGTGCGGATTTGTTAATGCTCCTCTCCATTCTGTAAATTTCTCATCAGACTTAGTTTGAGGACCTGTAACAGTCGGTATAGTGTATAACTTACCCGTTGAGGGCATTCATTTGTTGCTAGGCAACGACCTAGCTGGAGACAAATTTGTGGTTAATCCACCTGTAACTGACAAGCCTTCTTTGGATCAGAAAGTTGATCCTCTTGAAAAAGAATACCCTGAGTTATATCCAGCTTGTGCAGTTATCAGAGCTGTGTCAAATAAAGCTCTTGAGAATGATTTTGATAAGGAAAATATTCCTTTATCTGACACATGTATTGGTCAGGCTTTTGATGAGGTCACTTTCACTTTTAATTTCGATCAATCAGATGGTATTGATCACAGTGATCCTCTTTTGAATACTCATTCTCTTTTATCTAATCAGGGTGATAAACGACAATCACTTGTCGTCGAACAGGAAAAAGCTCCTGGGATCTCCTGTTTGTTTCAGAGGGCCATTAGTGAAACTGAAGCAACTGAAGTACCTGTCTGTTATTTCATTAAAAATGGAATTCTTATGAGAAAATGGAGACCTCCCGAGGTACCTGCTAATGACGAATGGTCAGTGAACTATCAGATTGTAGTTCCAAAATCTTACAGACAGGAAATACTTAGTTTGGCCCATGAAACCCCTCTGGCTGGTCATTTAGGGATAAATAAAACTTATCACAAGATCTTGACTCACTTTTATTGGCCAAAAATCAAAAGTGATGTTTGTAAATTTTGTAGATCTTGTCATACTTGTCAAATGGTAGGAAAACCCAATCAGAAGATACCTAAGGCTCATCTTCAACCAATTCCTGCATTTGACGAACCATTTAGCAGAATTATGGTAGATTGTGCCGGTCCCTTACCTAAGACCAAGTCAGGCAACCAATATTTGTTGACCATTATGTGTGCGTCAGCAAAATTCCCAGAGGCAATTCCTTTGAGGAATACCATAGTAAAAACTTTGATAAAGCTTTTTACTCAATTAGGCCTTCCCAAATCTGTCCAATGAGGTCAAAGTTCAAATTTCATATCTGGAATTTTCCAGCTTGTTATGCTTGAATTTGGCACTCCGCAATTCAAGTCAAAAGTGAAAATATGGTTTCACAAAACTTTACTTGAGAGAAGTTTTGAGTCCTGTAATAGAGTTCATTCTCTCTTGCTCATTCTTCGGAATTTTCTTCAATTTAGATTTTACGGCCCTTACAAAGTAAAGAAGAAAATGAATGAGTTAAATTATAATAATAGTACACTGATATAAATAAATTAATGGAGTACTAGTATATTGAAAGAGATAACCAAGTAAATTAATACAATTAATTTAGTTGTACCTAACCCATCAAATGAGGATTTAAGTGAAGAAATTCAATTGGACACCGTTGATCTTGGAGCAACAAATCTTCGGAATTCGGAAATTATGAAAAATCTAGACCAGAAACTTTTACATTTGCAACAACAAGAAAGAAATGAACTTAAACAGTTATTATTCGAATATGAGCACTTGTTTCCGGATATTCCTACGAGGACAAACAAAATTTTTCATGACGTTGAAATTGTAGATTCAAAACCTGAAAAACAACACCCATACAGGATGAACCCTCTCAAACAGGAATACTTGAAAAAGGAAATTCAGTATTGCTGGAGAACTATTTCATAGAGCCCAGTAAAAGTGATTGGAGTTCACCATGTATACTTGTTCCGAAACCTGCTAAAACTTTCCGTATGTGCACTGATTATAGGAAGGTGAACAGTGTGACAGACACAGACTCATTTCAATTACCAAGAATCGATGATTGTATTGATAAAATTGGAAATGCCAAATACGTCACCAAATTTGACCTTCTGAAAGGATTGTGGCAAATTCCACTTACGGCAATAGCGAAAGAAATTTCGGCATTTGTGATTCCAGGTAGACTCTATCAATATAAAGTAATGCCGTTTGGGATGAAGTGTTCCCCAAGTACGTTTCAACGCTTGATGAATATGATTACCTCTGGTCTAGATAATTGTGAGGCTTATATTGATGATGTCATCATCTACAACGACACCCGGAAAGAACATCTAGCTACGATTCGGAAATTTTTTGACAGACTCACTGATGCAAATTTGACAATCAGTTTATCTAAAAGTGAGTTTTGCCGTGCTAGAGTAACATTTCTAGGATATATTGTGGGACATGGTCAAGTTAAACCTATTGATGATAAGGTTAAGGCTATCTCAGATTTTCCTGTGCCTGTCAGTAAAAGGCAACTAATGCAATTTTTGGGTATGGCCAGATACTATCGAAAGTTTTGTTCCAATTTTTCCAATATTGCCGAACCTCTGACAAATTTGTTAAGTAAGAGAAACAAGTTTCTTTCGACCGAAAAATGTCAGGAAGCTTTTGATAGATTAAAAGCCATACTCGAAAGTGCGCCGGTTCTAACAGCTCCAAAGTTCAATAAGTCTTTTAAATTATCTGTGGATGCAAGTGATGTTGGGGTTGGAGCAGTATTGATTCAAGAAGATAGAAATGGTGTTGATCACCTAGTGTGCTATTTCTCTAAGAAATTAAAAAAGCACCAAAGAAATTAGTCAACAATCGAGAAAGAATGTTTGGCTTTAATATTGACATTACAGCATTTTGAAGTTTACATTAGCTCAGCTCCTTCTCCGGTTGTTGTGTATAGTGATCACAACCACCTTACCTGCATCGACAAGATGAAAAATAAAAATCAAACATTATTAAGGTGGAGTTTATTTTTGCAAGAATATAATCTTAACATCAGGCACATCAAAGGAAAAGACAATTTGATTGCAGATGCACTTTCCCGTGTATAGAAATATCATTTCATATACACTTTATATAATTTATAAGAATTTTCTTATGTAATTTTATTTTACCTCATGTATAATTTACATATGGTAAAAAGAAAGCTTTATTATATAAATCTTTCTTTTTTCTTTATGGGGGAAGTGTTACGTATATGTAATTAATTTGCTTGTGTGTTAGTTTAAAAATTCTTTTTTATTTTAATTTTTTTCATTACATTTTTTTTTGTAATAATTATTTCCATGGGATTCGAAAATCTTTTTCAGTAATTCGATATTTTCTTTTAGTAAATGTTGTTTATCTAAGACGTAAAACGTGTTACATGAGAATTATTTTTAGTTAACCTAGTTTGTCTTGGGTTGGGAAGTTCGTAAACAGGAAGTTAAAATGATTGGTCAGTATCAAGGCCATACTTTGCTTGCATGATCACCATGTGTAAACAACGTTTTTTATTATTGGTTTTTAATTGGGCCTACATTGGCGTACGTGATAAAGGCCTTGTAGTAAGAGACCACATGACCCATCTCTCGAGACTGAAATGATGTTTTGGGGGTTTAAATAAGCATTCTTAATATTTTTCTGTCAGAGTCGTTCTAACATCTTGAAGGAACAAGGTGTTTTTTTATTGTTGCCAGATTGTTTGTTTTTCATCTGTTTTTGGGATTTAATAATTTAGTCTCTATGAAACTAAACAAGTGTATCTTTTTTATAAAAAGTTCTGAGAGAAAGGAATTCAATTGGAAATTTATTCTGGAATTCTATACGGAAACAAAAACTGTGATTCAATTGAGGAATTGTTGATATTTGTACAAGGACCACATCTGACGTCATCACCTTCCATTTTGGTACATCGTCGAGATTCGAACCTGGATTCTAATAGAACTATTTAGTGATAGGACTTGTATTTTTCATCCTTAGGATTAAATTTTGGATTATATTCACAAACCGTAAGTCCAATTTTCAATTTTTTACATTGTTTTCTGTTACATTTGTACGAGCCTACACGTAACAGGATACATACATACATACATACATACATACATACATACATACATACATATTGTAATTGAGCAAATACATGTGATTACACATCAACGTATTGAGGACACACCTCCGACCGATGCCATCTTCGCTTGGATTAAGGGTGAAATCTAGCTTCTGTAAACAATTTTAGCCGAGAACAATGTCAAAACATGGTCTTTTAGGAACGTTCCCGCTCGCACCGTTGGTGCGTGTTTCTGATTTTTATAGTGTATCTTTCCTCAGAAGCTGGCATTACACTGATCACAAGTATTAGTTCCGGTTCAGGACCCACAAATGTAGTCTAGATCTATTTTTATAGCATTTCTTCCTGTCTCCTTTTGTGATAGAAGAGTACGAAATAGGCATTATTAGTACGGATGTAAAATTATTGTTTATTCTTTAGAATATGAGCTTATGATATGGTTGTCTGTGTGTACGTGATTCGACGGCAGTGCAATAGTGAGTAATAAGGCCTTGGTGATGATCCGGAAGTAAACATGTGTTCCGTTGGACATTGCATTCTTTACAGTCCAGCCTCTCAAAGAAATGCCAGTGAACCTATGACAAGAACTTCACTGTGAGTTCATCTTTGAATCTGCCTTAGAATGAAATATGATTTATTATCATTTGGACACAAAGGAAAATTCAGTACTAAGAAACAAATGTAGAGAATATTTAGTAAAATTTATTGTGTTCTGATTCCAGAGAAATCTGCGCTATCAGATTAAAGAGTTCCAAAACAATTACTTCCCCTGAGATCAAAATATAAAATACCAATAACTTGGCTAACTAGAAGATACGAAGCTGGCGCACATAACAGATCATGTTATCTTTCTTTGCTATTTCATACATGTGTGTAAACTGTGATGAGAAACGTAAGATACAATCGTCATCGACATGTCCTATAAAAGGAAATAAATACACGATGCTGTATACATAAGAAGTGCATGAATCTACTATTACAAATAGCTATTAATTTCATCTATAGTCTAACCAACCTGCATAATTATCATCAATGCCGGATTACCCATTAAGCACATTAAGAATGCTGATCATAGTGTAGATCCAGGGCTGAATTACCCATTAAGCACACTATGCATGTGCTTAGTGCACCAGCACAACAGGGGTACCAGAAAATTCAAATTAATTGTTGATGATAAATTGAATGAATTATATATGACTATTTAGATATGTACAAGTATTTTGATTTGGAATGATGGCAACACTTTTATTTTACAACCGTTTTAGCTTTTAATATTGTTTGTTGGTTTTTTTTGTGGGGTTCACATTTTTTGTGGGGTGCACCATAATATTTCAGTGCTTTGGACCTTGTAAGGCCTTAATAGCGTACATACCTGAAAGTAACGTCAAAAGGTCTTGTTTTCGGTGAGATTTTGAAACGATGCCCCTAACATGCAACATTTGTATCATTTAGTGAACAACATCTACCCATATTACATCTTTGGCTAAGTAGTCTTCAAAATAGACAGATTCAAAGATAGGTAGAAGTCGAACATTAATCATCAACATAATAGTCGGAAACGGAAATATTTCATTACAGAAATAGATGTATTTCATCATCGCATTCTTGCGATTTGCAACAATATGTGGCAGCAGATTATAAGCAAACATATGGATTAAATTAAATGTGTCCTGCACCTCCATCTGCGTGAGTTCAAGTATTTTCTGTACCAGCATGGATATGCGAGAAAGCTCCAGTTTTTCCCAGGTCATCCCGTGTTCTTCTTCCACCAAATATACTGGCCACTATGTATAGCCTGTCGTGCTGAAAATGGAATTAAACCCCAAAATAACAACTTTGATTTAAACATCATGGAGTATGCCTGTAACAACAATTCTATTCTGACTTTACAGTCAGGCCTGAAATTTATGACTTTAAGATATGATTTATGGCATTTATCAAAGTCAGGCCCCGAATTTGTGATTTAAGGATCTAATTCGTAGTATTTTTAAAGCCAGGCCACGAGAATGTTAGACTTATAGATCTTGTTCACGGCACATTTAAAGTTAGGGTTCCAATTTAATTAGTCAAGATCTAATTCATGGCACAATTAAAGTCAGGATCCGAATGTATAACTTCAAGATATGATTCATGGCACAATTAATGTCAGGATCCGAATGTATGACTTCAAGGTCTGATTCATGGCACAATTAAAGTTAGGGTCCGAATGTTTGACTTCAAGATATGATTCATGGCACAATTAATGTCAGGATCCGAATGTATGACTTTAAGATCTGATTCATGGCACAATTAAAGTCAGGGTCCGAATGACATCAAGATATGATTCAGGGCATTTTTAAATGTCGAGTACCTAAGTGATCATTTGCAAAGAAATATATGACCGGAGTTATTCCAACTTTTGCGAACCTTGAAGAGAGAATGGTCAACATTTGGTCATTAATTTTGGAACGAACAGAAAAGATAAAAGCAAGAGAACAATATACTTTTTTGTGAGATGTTTTGTTTTTGTTGTATTACACTTAAACTACTTAATTTCGTATCCATAAAATAATTGAATTGTTACTTGTGCGAGACAGCCTGGCACAGTATCTCGAGAAACTCTTCAGTTGAGTATCAAAATGTAATCCGACGCAAATAATATGTATCAGTTTACATATTCATTGACGCTAATTGCAATCACAAATCTCCAGTCGCCAGTGGCATAACTAATTTGTTTGCATGTTAATACTACAACGCACATTAGACAAATATCAATTAGATTAATCTAAATTCTCATTTGGCAGATACACTCACGTATTATTTAAGACAAAACTATTTCTTAAAATATTGCCTATCTTGATATGTGCCTATACATTCAAAATACGTTAATCTAATAATAATCATATATTTCTTTAAAACCACGTGAATTGTCATACAATCAGACTATTGTTATGTAATCTGTGTGTGCATGTGTGTGTGTGTGTGTTTGTGTGTGTGTGTGTGTGTGTGAAAAGAGACAGAGAGGCAGAAATTAAGCATGCGAGAGAAGAAAATAAATAAGTGCATGAAGAAATAGAGAGGTGATCACATTAAAGTCACAAAAAGTCTCGGTCGTACAATAAATCAGACAATATTCTCTCGTGTAATACCAGTGATCTCGTATGGTGGGGGTCTCAAAAGGCGAGTTGGCTGAGAAAACTTGAGTAACAGAGAGCCATGATTTATGTGTCATACTCTTTTTTGACGTCTCGCTCAACGATATCGTGTGACCAATCCTTTAACCCACTCTTCCATCGACAATCACATCTCTGAGCACGAAATGGTTCTGCTAAAATGGTAGCGGATACAGTCTGTGGATTTAGTACCCTTTTTTATCATATAGATACAAGAATGGACATTACAGAAGCGCGGATTCGATTTATAATCGAAATTGCATATCTAAATTAACCATTAACCATTTCTTTCGCTTTCAGCATTAAATGCCAAGTTTTCTTTAAACCTTCCTCTTATAATTGAAAATATTGTAAACTGAAAGATTTCTAATTTTTATTTCTGCTGAATATGTATTGACTGCACCTGAGTTATATATTGAACCTAACTTTTATCTGAACGAGCACTTTCCATTTTGTAACGAAAAAAATAATTTGTTTCTATGTTGTAGTAACCGGTTTGATTCTAAATTTCACAATATTCAGGAGAGAGAGAGAGAGAGAGAGAGAGAGAGAGAGAGAGAGAGAGAGAACGAGTGTTCGTACATCAGTTTCGTATAATAATTCTTTAAGAGACTAACTTTTGAGAACTTACAAGAAATACCCACATCAGACCAGAATCATGAACATCATCGTATACATTTTGGAACGTTTTCTCCTAAGAAAGATGAAAAAAGATTTCAGATGTAAATGATATTAAAATTAAATGTACAAAACTTACATATACATCTAAAGTGTGTTTATCAACCGAATTTCACAGGCAACGATTTTCTTTAATGCAGTTTCTTCTTTGATTCTTTCCAGATTGAAATATTTTATCATACACTTATTAGAATGTATTTCCACCCGACGACATTTTTTGTTTATTTCAGTGGTTATATACATTGATTAGAAGTTTCGTCAAACGTTGATAAATTGTAAAATATTACATATACCAACATATTAAGAAAGCTGTTTCTCTGAATGATCTCTTATATGAAACGTTTTATATTCTTTATAGTTGCACCCATCCCAAAGCAATCAAATTTTAGGTAAACAAAGGTGTATGCATGAGATCGGTAGAAATAATGTATCCTTAAGAGCTTGGTTTCTTAGTCGGCAATTTTCTTCAATGCCAGACGTACAGATAATATCTCAGTTACAAGAAAATATCTGATTCTAATAAAACTTGCATATTTTCCCAAACTTTACCGTGATGGTTTTGCAACTGAGCAAGCATGTTTTTCATGTCGGTATAATGGTATTGGTATGCACACTGAGAGCATATATATCAAATCTATGCATTTCGCACCAACATGACGGCCACATTATCAATCCATTTCGTTCCATTTCGACCCCTGGTGCACTGTGAAATGAAACGTTACTGTCTATATAAAGCAATATTATTTATATAATCAGAGACATTGTTTATTTGTAATACTCAAATTTTAATATGGTGACTTCCATTATGTCCATATGCCTTGTGTTAAGAAAAACAAGAATGACAGGTTTAATTTGGTGATATTTGCGTTGGCATGTGACGTTGTCTACCGAGGCCGCTGTCATTATTCTCATATATTGTTTGCTAGATAATTGTAACTATTAATCTGATTGGACTTGTATTTTTGAGCTGCTTCCAATCAGATAGCGGAGCGGCAGATAATGTTTTGGCTGCTATTTATGCACAGGGTCGATGTGGATCGATGACCCTGGCAAGCGGAGATGACGTCCAGCTTCCGCCAACTGTGCCATTGGATTTAGAATGCGGAGCTACAGTAGTCAGCATTTACAGCACAGTGAACGTATATGAAATAGCCTGTAATAAACACCCGCTCCTAGTGGACTTGTCCAGTCATTACTGCAAATAAAAGCATCTTTTCTCCCTCTTGGTATGTGAATAGGACAGCTGAATATAACCATAGGCACTCAGTTGCCTATTAACTTAAAGGGTAATTCTTAAACAAATATAAGCGAAAAAGATGCATCGTTAACTTTCTAAGTAGGTTACATATGGTATTATAATTGTTAAAAAAGACGAATAATCACTGTGTGAGTTGCCTTTCAAATTAAACACTGAAAATGAATAAGTAATGACTGTTATACTGGCAATTGTTAATCACATATCCTATGCATTTGCCACTTTTTAGTTCAGCATAATAACACGGCTAATATGGCTTTAAATTCGTTAAATCCAACAGTATTATAATACAGCTGGAGTACAACTACTGTCAACAATATCCGAAAATCCGACCCATTTTGGTTCTATTTTGGTGTTTTACGTGTTTTATATATATATATATATATATATATATATATATATATATATATATATATATATATATATATATATATATATATATATATATAAATTTACAGTGTATGTTAGTCAATTTTTTTTATTTTTTATTTCCTTATATGCTATGGATAAATTTTGAACTTGGCCTTGTCTAAATTCAAATTCATTTTCTACCTGATATGAAGCATTGATATTGGTTTTGTAAACAATATGTTTATCACAATATGAGTCTAGAACATTGGAAACTCCCCCATAAAATGTCTAAAATATTATTGCACCATAATATTTGTGAGGTGGTGGACTCTTGCAAATTGTGTTCTAGGTTAAGGTAGATTCATTCTCTCTAATTTTCAATCAAATGTAGGCAAGACAAATCATATAACTGTCTTTGTTATACTGATTGCAAATTTAAGGTGTATTTATTTATTGTGGGATAATGCATCAGTCCTTCAGTTTTGTAAAGCTATAGTTCTCCATCAACATCATCATGAAGTTTTATGATAGTTATGTCTCTCCGTCTGTTTGTCTGTCAGTTTATGTGCTCAAGTATCCTTCGCTCCATGATTCATTTCTACCATGACCAAAATCCCGTCTACACCGTGTTATGCATATTTAATTTGTGTAGTGTGATTCACCTTTGTCCATAATTGAGGGTAGAGGTTTTGGCTAACCTGATTCAGTGTTTTTGTTATAAAAAAACCAACAATTTTGTTATCGCTGGAGATCCAAATATTACCTCTCCATCTGAACGAAATAATATTCTGCGAACAAATGTTTCTGTTGTGAAAAGTCACTTTCATCAAATCTTCTATTAATATCTCCACTGTTGAATTTATGTGTGCATCTGTGTGTGCGTGTGTGAGGGAGAAGAGAGGAGGGAGGAAGGGAAGAGGAAGAGAGAGAAATCATTTGGGTCCATGTCTTTGACGAAGAGAAATCATTTTCGTAATGCCATTTTTGTAACTTTCTCCGTAAAAAAAAAAAAGATTTTGCATCGAATAAACATTATGTCTACACTAACAATGATGAATCTGAGAGCTGTAGATGACAATTAACTGCGTTCATAAGAATACCTTACCTACTAGATCCTTCAAATAATCTATTTTGTTACTGAAGCAAGAAAGGTCATCTACAGCTAGTGAAGAAACATGGAGGGTACCCCACCCCACCCCCCATACAGCTATTCTTCTATAGTCAAATGATGTCAGATTTGAAAATATGCGTACTGTTCTATCTCACAATTTGCATAGATCTATCTATTAAAACTTGTATTGTACGTAAACAATTAGATGTGGCTTGTAAGGCCGGAATGGTTGACACATGAATAAAGGCTAACCTAGATTCAGAGAGAGAGAGAGAGAGAGAGAGAGAGAGAGAGAGAGAGAGAGAGAACAATTTGAGGAGACAGCCAGATTGATTTTAGTATGAAGGGATGAAAACGTAGATTGATAATCTTTAACGTGTTTCACCTTTCTTATTATTGCTTTTCTAAGTGTCCTATTCCTGCCGTATTTATAATGATCTTGTCCGAGCACCACCAGCTATTAAATAGACAAATGTCACTGAACTGACATAGATGTGGGTAGATACACGAGGAATTAGATCGGGAGTAAAGTCTATATACAGGTCTAGTTTCTAGAAAGCAGCTCATTGTACCAGGAGAAAAGCAGACAAGGCGAACTGATGAAGACACTTTGCTGTGTTTCATTGTGTACCGTTGTTAGTTAAAGTTTAGATATCATCCTAGGAGTTGGTGAAATAATGTTGGTAAGTTTAATGTATGTGTGCAATTCATTCTCAAACTAGTCAATTGCCTATTTGTAGTCTTAGTGATATGTGTGTCTGTAAAATCTAAACTTTGCGGATTTCTCGTTCTTAAAGTGAGCAAAAGGAAGTGCAGAGCTATTATCTATAGGCAGCAATGTCAGTGGTAAATTCTCTGGGGTATCATTGTTCACAATAAAATTCACACGGACATTTGGCCAATTTGGTTACAAGCAATAACTTCCTACAAAGTAGCAGTAAATCCGAATTTCTTATGACCATTCCCACCCCAATTTAATTTATTCTACATATGGTTTGTGATATGGGGTCAGAAAAGTTGGCATTCTCTGATAGAATAACTACCTTCTAACTGGCCTGGCAACCTTAACCTTACACCGCGCCCTACCCACAAGAAATCCATAGGAAGGAAGATGGTTTATCTTCTCAGAAACCTGGACTGTTTTTCTTCAAAAGTGAAACCCTGTGCAATGTTCGAAACTAGTCCATTCCGAGTGGAGCGGAACGCATAGATTGTATACATACCTCAGAACAATTTACAGAGGGAACACTCCAGAAACCTAATTCACAAACATGTCCATATCTGCAATTACGAAATAATAATAGCTGAATAGCCATAAGTTAAGACATATCACAGGGGCCAAGCTACGAAACAATCCCTGTTACCTTAGCCAGTGGTACAATCATCTATTTCAGCCTGATAGAGTCACGTAGAAAGGCGCCATATATCCGTAATGCTGATGAGAAAAGCTAATTTGCCAAATTCGATTTTATCAATTGTTGTGCGCAATATATACTTCGATACGTTATAGACTGTTGAACGGGCATATGTATGTTTTTCAGTCTTCTTTCGACTTTGATGCGAGAAAGAAACTTTAAAGGACAATAGGAGAAATTGAAGGGATCTCGCTTGCACTTTTGGTGTATAGTTACGATACAGAAACAGTTGTTTCATTTTTCGTAACTTTTAGTTGTGTTTTATTGACGAAATGTGAAACATTTGTGATAAATACATACCTTCTGTATGAACAATCACAATATTACCAGTTACTGCAACAATGATGTTTCAATGCCCGTAAGAAAGACTTTAGCGCGATTTGTTGAAAAAACCAGTGTAATTTATGCGATACTTGTTATTGACTAGTCCCTTGTCGTACTTTTGGCTGAAGTTATGAAAAGGATGAGCATTGGTCAACCTTGATATTTGCTGAATCAAGATGACCACTGGCACTGTATCTGACGTAAACATGTTGCTCTTCAACATTGGAGATAATAATTACATAAACTCTAAATCTAGTGTTTCATCGGATCATATTTTAACTGATGTACTGAGGGGATGTAATAAAAGGGATGCAGGTCTGGAAGATTTGATTAAAGATTTGGCATATAAAGGATTTAGAAATAAACTTTCCTGAACACACTGGACAAGCTCAAATTCGGCTTGGACAAGCTGAAGTTTCCAAGTATCCTACTCACGGGCACGTCCGAAAAAAACTGAGTTGGGGAGTGTTAATATTTCTTTTTTTTTCATAATAACAAAACAAGTATTTCCATCTTGTGGCCAATGTCAATGTCACTCGCATATTCTCGCCAAGGCGTGATAATGTGAACATTTACTAACTGAAGACAGTTGCGACAAATATGGAACAAATATTGATATCCGAACCTATCAGTTACAGTTTGATCGTAATATTTGTACGCATCCGGAATTAGCCCACGTTCATGTCCCTATTCTAGCCTCGGACAGTTAATTAGCTGGACGGGTCTAGTAATATATTGAATTCCTCAGATACTTATCTTTTCAGAAAGTATCCACGAATGTTTGCAGCATGCCTGGATGTGCAAACGTTAACAAATAATATCCTGTTTTAAAACACCTTTTTAATTTAAAACTAAATATGTTGATTCTGACGTGTTGATACTAGTTCTAACTCACACAATGTATCAGTTAAGATTTTGTATAATCAAAATTGAAACATTGTCTTAGATATCTAACATGCTATAGATATATTAGAAGTAGCGTATTAAAACACTGCGTACAAAACCTCTGCCATATTGAAAATTATGTTACAGGTGCTCCCTCCCCTGTCCCTAATTGACAAAAAAGGTTAAAGGATTTTATGTGTAGGTGTGTCCCCCTGAGGTTTAATTGTGCTGAGTTGCGACTAAAAAGAATTTTGAGCAAAAATTTATTTAAATAATGTTTTGTTTTTTTTTTATTCGGGGGTTTCTCTAGATTACAAAAGACTTTTTGTGTGTTTCTAACACATTTATGGAATGTATGTAACCAGCAGGGTGCCACTTTGCTGTCGAAGAAACAATTAAAAACAAGAAAAAATGAACCACAATTACGTCTGAATGCACCAACCCTTCAAGGATGAACAATTCATACACGCTCTAGTAATGTTCTCTTCAGTTTCGTTTTGCTAGACAACGGGAGTCCCAACTGACAATGACGTTCTATAGTCTGCAGGATTCATGTTCTGGTAAATAGTTATACGTGTCCTTAATTTGAATTGATTTGTGTAAACGCGTGCGTTCTCGCTTGGATGAAAAGGTTTATAGTCCTTAGAATTATTCCTAAAATGCCCTCATCGACACAACACCGTATTCTACACATTATATAGCAGAAACTGTTCCTCTGTCCACCATACCCAAGTCCTCAAGATGCAAGATGTGTATGTGTGAGAGACAGGAGGACAGATAGAGAGAACGCATGCATATCATTGTACAAGTCACCAACTGCATTACAAAGAATACAATCAATAAATGATACCAGTAACCAACAAAAATGTCGTGTTCAGTCCCTAATGCTTTATGTTCTGCAAGTTTTGTAAACTGCGATCTCGCGACAACACAAGTATATATCCGCACCTTTTATTTAGCGGATATGAATAGTGCGTTCTTCTTCTGCATATCTGGCTGCAGTTATTTCCATCACGTAGTCTACGTTTTTGCCACTCTCGCATTTTTTAGCGTAGATGTGATCATGTTAATATTTGCTATTTAAAGTAATTTTTGACAAATACAGAATAAATATCTATATTTAATTTATCAATTCCATATTATAATCGTAAATTTTGTACGTATCATGGATTCGCCGACTTTTTGTTGCCAAGTTAGCCTCGGGCAGTATATCAGTATCGAATCTAAACAATGGCTTTTCAAATATTGCTTTGACGCATGTCGCCGATTTTATGTCGGGTCGGCGTTAATTGCTACAATAAAAAAAAAAATTGCATAATCTGTGCTTGAAATTTAACGGCATCCGTATTTAACGATTAACTCCCGGAAAAGTTTGTTCAAAGCGTGATTTAGGTTAAGATAATGTAAGCCCTGCAAGAGGCGTTTATGAAATGTTATTTGCATCATCATCCCAGTAGACTAGATACATACTGCTTGGCAAAAAATTAAATGGAGAAAAGGAAATGTGTACTCAAATCATTCCCAAAAGTCGAATTCTTAAATACTGTGATGGATGTCACTGATTTATAGGTGACTACATGACAGTTGTTCACAAATTCTTGAGTAGTGAGTGCAAATGAATCATTACAAACAGTCACGATTTAAATTCTCTCTCTCTCTCTCTCTCTCTCTCTCTCTCTCTACAATACTTTCTACTTCTCCTTTTATATGTCCATATATATGTACATATCGGCTTTTGATGTTCCAACTATATCTGCATTCTAACTCTTTCAAATCTACATGTATATTTACGTGTCTATTTCCATATATATGTTTAAATTATCGCAATATGCTTTTAAGATGAAAAAATCCAGAGATATAAAGGAACGAAAAGTTTCAATAAATATGTCCTTAAAATACACCATACAGTAAATTATTATTTTACTCATTTTTGGATATTATATCAGGGGCAAGCTCAGATTTTCCAAGGGTAAATTCAATTTTACCAGTCACCTTGTTTCGGGCAAGCTGATATATATATATATATATATATATATATATATATATATATATATATATATATATATATATATATATATATATATATATATATTCAGGTTGCATGTGTTTTAATTGTTCCAATAAAGACTGCTCTAACGTATTCATGTGCTATATTTTGAAGAAATTCGAAAGTCACTGAAAATTTCAATACACAAATACCTGAAATTAAGCACATTGATGTAACTAACATCACAATATAGACAAGCGTATGACATGCAATAGTGATGACCTAGTGATAGTGCACTTGTATTCAATGTGAATGAGTGAGAATATTTAAACGTGATAGTGCTCTATTTAAATTGAATACACTCACAGAGGCATGTGAAATCGTTAAATTTCACTTAGGAAACATGGGTCATGGACCCTGGTGATGGTAAAACTGTATACTTTGTGAAAGTGTAGCACATCACAATTGATCAGAAACCTGTTCAAACCTGGTACAGTCACAGGGACATAAAAAGTCGATGCTTGAAAACAGTTTTATGAGGAATTTTTCACGAAATAATCCAACATGGACAAGACATATAAACTATGGGCTACTCTAACCTACTTTGTGTATAAAAAAAATATTTCTTTGTGTTGATACGCATGATTTGCTGCAAAATGACTACAAGTATAAAGTACACAAAAATGGATGGAAAAAATCTTTACATGTAAACTATGGGCTACTCTCACCTACTTTGTATATAGAAAAATATTTCTTTGGGTTGATACGCATGAATTGCTATAAAATGACTACAAGTATAAAGTACACAAAAATGGATGGAAAAAAATCTTTACATGTAAGCCAATTTTGTAAATGATCCGTACCTTAGATACGGATGTTTTGGAATGAATTCATCCGGCAGAGAATTCATTGCACAGAACTTTCACTTTGATAAAATTGTAGACTTTTGTTTTTGAAAGCTGAGACATTTGGTTTTCCTAAATTCAAATTTAAAACACCAACAAAATTGGTAAAAAGAAAATGGCAAATTAAAAAAGTTACAAAATATGTACCAAATGGAAAATTTGTTTTGATGGACTGAAAACCTATTCGTGTCATGTACATATTATTACAAACTTATTTACATAATTTCATTTTTCTACCATTAGTGACTATTGGTTAACCCTGCAAATAAGTGTTTCTTAAACTGGTAAGTCATGTTTTAAAATATTTGATCAGTAGTAAAAACATTCAAACATCCATTTGGAGTCACCAGAACCTAAATAGGTCATAGGATTTATTCAATATATGTCAGTATACGTAAATATCTGATCTGAACAGGCTTGACAGGATATATTTATTTTGGTACATTGCTTACAATATCAATCCAAACAATGTTTTTTGTCAATAAATTCAAACCTTGTTTTCACAAATGGACGAAACTGCCATCATAGGTAAAAAAAATCTAACCATATCATCTACATAATACAAATGTTTCAGGTAATGTTTCTAATCTTGCTGTAGTAGGAAAGCAGCAGAGACGGCGAATCCTACAAAATTTTCAATTAGAGATTTCGCCGAAAAATAAAACTTTCAACGGAGATGAAAATACAGACGTCAATAACGTCAAAACCGAAGTCTCTAACTGACCCGAAACTTTTCCAATTGGGTTAGCTTATTTTTGTTACTTTATTTTTTTACTTTTATGTTTTCGTCGTTATGGCATTTTTGTTTACTCACGCGCTCACTCATTCTTTGTCGTCACCCTTCCTGATGCTATGTGAGTGTACTAAATTATATCATTATTATATCAGTAATGGAATCTCATACAGTTAAACTTGCTCGACAGCTACTAGAGTCAATAAAAAAATATATCCCTGTTCGTGATTTTGTCAAGCAAAAATTACAAGAATGTCAACAAACACAGGAAGAATTTGCCGAAGAAACAGAACAGTTATTTAAACCGGTTACAGAGGCTACCAAAGGTGTTCTTCCCACATTTTAGAGCAAACCGCTAAAGCAACTGGAAAAATAGCAGAGAGAACTAAAAAAATAAAAAAGATTCTAAGAGAACTTCCAGGTGAAATAGCTGCTGCTCAACCAATGCGAGAAATACTTGAAGGTATTGACCAAGATCGTGCTGAAATAGGTGATATAAAGGATCATATACCAGAACCAGAACTAAAACCAAAACAAGTAAGAGCCAGAACTGAAGTGAATGATAAATGTACCGAAAGAGATATTTCCTTTATAAAAAGTATTGACTCGGTAAGATTAACGCGCTTGCAGTGCACAGATCAGAGAGAAAAATTTCTAGAACTCGAGTACGCCGATGATAATGTAAGTCGTGAAACCTGGTACAAATGGATATTTCGCATACACCACGGAATTGATCAGACCCGAAATGATGATCCAAGATATATTGCATTTGATAATGGAATAAACAATTATCTTAAACTGTTAATCAACAACAACGACAACCACTCCAAACAACAGGTAAGGGAAAAGAATGGCAGGATTCAAGTTCTGAACCCGGCGCCACTGGAAGTAGTCTTGGTACAGGTACCAGAGGGAGTGGTCTTATTACTTCGTGCCCCAGTAACACCCTTGCCGATGTTAAACGATTAGAAATTCTGATTGGCGGAAAACGAGCTGGTAAAATTGCCCCAGAAATCATTAATGAAGCAGCTGATATTTGTCAGAGATTATTTACTGGCGGCATCATGGATATTAATGTTTATCGATCCATCATTGATGAAATCGCCGATGATTACCACAGTGATTCTCTTAATCACTTGGGTGTGGCTTAATTAAATGATTATTATATCAATAATGGAATCTCACACAGGTAAACTAGCTCGAAAGCGACTAGAGGCAATTAACAAATATCTTCCAGTCCGTGATTTTGTCAAACAAAAATTACAAGCGCGTCAATAGTCTCAGGTGGAATTTACAGAAGGTGCAGAACAATTATTTAAACCGGTTATGAAGGCTACCAAATATCTTCTTCCCGCGTTGGAGAAAACCGCCGAGGCTACAACTGCAACACAGCAGGTTATCGGAGCATTACCAGAACAAATTAAAGAAGCTATGGAGTCTGCTGATAAAACACGTGCTGAAGTTCAAGATGTTAAAGATATCGTCGAGGATCTGTCTAAACCAGAATTAAAAACAAGATATTTTAATCAGCAGGATTATTTAGAAGTTGTGAATGATCCTGTTAAGGTTGCTGCGGCGGGATATCAGCTGAGGCGTCAGTTTCTAAAACCAGAGTTTTATAACACATCAGAAGACGAGTGGATAGCTAGGGTATTTCGTGAATATAAGGATATTAAAGGAATCAGTCAAAATATAAAAAAGAATATGATGATTTTGTTGATAAAGTTTATGAAATGAAGAAAAGGGTTGGACAGCCAGTTACGTCACCAAGATAGCAGCGATCTCGACAAAGAAGACAACCATCACCTCATATAGATGAAGAAGAAGAAGAAGCAGGAAGAGGTGACTGGAAGTGGCATTGGTACAGGTAACAGAGGAAGTGGTCTTATTACTCCATGCCCAATAACGTCCTTGCCGACGTGGACAGACTAGAAATTCTGATTGGCGGAAAACGAGCTGGTAATAATTTCCCAGAAATCATTAATGAAGCAGCTGCTATTTGTCAGAGATTATTTGCAGGTGGTATCATGAATATTAAAGTTTATTGGTCCCTCATCGATGAAATTCCCGATGATTACCGCAGTGATTGATTTAGGTATACAATTAGATCAGTGACAAGAAAATAAGATGATTATACATAATGCTCACCGTGGACCGACCATGGTCAAGGTGATAAATTCGCGATTACCTACATATAAAGTGTACTACGGGGATGGACTCGGTGATGTTGTCCAGGGTCTATTTAGAAGGATAGCCCCAAAAGCAATACCGATTGCAAAGCAATTGGGGATGAAAGCTATTGATGTTGTTTGTGATAAAGGTATTGATGTTGTTGGTGATGTTGCCGGTAAAGCATTCTCGGCAATCAAGGATAGACTAGCACGATTTGTACGACGAAAACCTCAGCCAGTAAAATTATCCAGCACAGAAGTTATGCCTGCAAATGTTAGTAAAATAATAAATCAAGCTGCGAATGATACATTAGCAGAATTGGCTATGCCTGCAAATGTTATAACATAATAAATCAGGCTGCGACTCAAGAACTGGCAGCAATGGCGTTGCCATCGATGGCTGGTGTACCCCTATCAGGAAAAGAAAGAGAAAAAAATATAGCTGCTAGTTTGATAGCAGGAAGTGGTCTTCGTGTTAGACGATAACAAATATAATAAAGATGTTCAAACGTATATCTGATCCCGCATTTGACATGCACGCACCAGTTCTCAAAGATGAATTGGTGCGTTATTATTAGTATTATTCTTATGACGCACGTGTACCTGACGAACGTGGAAGAATCGAATTACAAGTTCAGGATACAAGCAAATATTTCTTACCCGCTGAGGCATTTATCGAAGTAGAAGGCAGACTTTTAAAATTAGACAATACAGATTACGGAGTTGGTGATCGAGATGGTTTTGTTAATAATGGCATCATGGTGTTATTTAAAAGAGCCGCATATATGATTGATGGTCGAGAAATTGAGGTTTGTCATAACGATATCGACGTTACCACAACGATACTTGGTCTTGCAAGATACAGCGATGATTACTCAAGATCCGCTGGTCCATCAATGATGTTTGCAAAGGATACAAATGATCATCCAGAAAACAGAAACGTGACAATGAATGCAGCTGGGAACGCAGTTGCAGCAATGAATGAAAATTTCAACACGTCGATCAATGTTGAACAACGATGAAGGATTTTCATGTGCAATTCCACTGTCACATATCTTTGGATTTTGTAGAAATGTTAGAAAGGTTATCTTCGGGGCAAAACATACAATCGTCCTTGTGAGAAAAAATACCGACGATGATGCAACATGGCACGCTGAAGGAGATAATCCAGCTGCAACCGCAGAACTGCATGGAAAAGTAATACTGACAAAACTTTCTTTGTGGATGCCAACAATGACTCCATCACTAACCGAAGAACAACGGCTACTTTCTTTTATGGACAGCGGCGGTAAATCAACATTATCATGGTTGACAAGGACCACAGATAGTGTTCAAAGCACAATTAATGGTTTATTCACATGACAGATAGCATCACAGCAAGGTGTCTTTGCACCGCGACATATATTTATTGCTTTCCAAGATGCTGTACTAGCAAACTCACAAATACGAAGTATAATGATATTTGACAAACTTTTTGTTACTGAAGTTTCACTGAGAATAAATGGACATCAAGAACCAGCTGAGGTTATCTTACTGGATTTTGATAACAATCATATTGCACGTGCATATCATCGTTTGATGACATTTATGGGGCGTGATCAAAATATTTATACTGGTTTGCAAATATCTCAGCAGGATTTTACAACATTGTATCCTATCTATTATTTCTCACTGGAACACTTGGATTTATTCAGACAATCAGTAGTTGATATACACTTTCGAGCTCGTGTAGCAAGAGGAGCAGCTGTTGCTAATTACAGAGTAATCGCTGTTATACTCTCAGATAAAACAATGTTGATTGAAGGTGTTGGTGGACGAATGAGAGTCATCGATGCACAAGTAGAAAACGTAATTAAATCGATCATTATATTATAATGTCATATCATCATGTTAGTGTTACTCTGACTCCTGGTCAGATTAAAAAGTTACAATCAGCATCAAAAAAGAATTCGGGAATAAAAATATTACTGAAATCAGCACAGCTCGCTGGTGGACCAAATAAACTATCATTGTCAGAACGTCAACTCAGGCACTTCAATGACGCCAGACGATCAAAGACCGGCGTTCGACTTAATTTGTCTGCGGGTGCCATTAGCGACATCTCCAAGACAGGTGGTATATTTCCACTTCTCGCAGCTATTCCAGGAATAATAGCCACTGGAGCTCCAGCCGTTGCAAAAGCAGCTGCACTTGGTGCTGTTGGAACCGCTGCTGGTATGGCATTAAAGAAAGAAACAGGAAAAGGAATCAAAAAGAGGAAAGGGTCTAAGACTTCCCGGGACATATCGTTAGACGCAAAGCGTCTCCTTCCCATGTCCAATTTTGGTTTACTTGATGCTGCTGAGCGATTAAATGTCAAAAACTCCAAAGGTGTTTTATTCGTGATCAATTACCAAAACAACCAAATAGTGTTGAAACCATTATCATTAATCTCGATGGAAGTTCTGGTCCAGGTACTCACTGGGTTGCATACGCGATTGATCCACTTGGAATTATTTATTTGATTCTTATGGACTGGCACCACCGAAGGAATTTGTAAAATACGTTAGCAGCGATAAAATCCCTGTGCAAAATATTCCCGTATGGAATTCAATATTACCGACACAGACAATAACTGATCCGCCAATATGCGGCCGTGAATCACTTGCAGTACTCGATGTTATTTTAAAATCTTCCGATGCACCTCATAAAGATGTATATACGTACACGAGTTCTGTTTTAAATAATCGCTA
Organism: Megalonaias nervosa; assembly: GCA_016617855.1. NCBI lineage: Eukaryota > Metazoa > Mollusca > Bivalvia > Unionida > Unionidae > Megalonaias > Megalonaias nervosa. The sequence continues at coordinate 19,143 of JAECUM010019205.1, read as the reverse complement.
ATCGTATAATGATTGATATTTATGGAAAATCCTCTATCAAAGACAAGAAGAAAAAAGATGATATTGATTCATCGAAGTACGCTACTAGACATGATCTTGCTGATATTATGAACCTCTCTGGAGTTGACCGGAATGAAGTTGTTATTTTTCAGGACAAATACAGTGTTTTAAAGACGAGTAATATTAAGTGGATCGACATAATTCGTAGAGTTCTCGGTGCTACCGCGGATAATATTCCAGTATTTACTGAAGGCGGTAGAATCAGAGACTCAAATGTATCAATTGCAACTATCAGAGATGAAATTTTAACAAAGTGTTGCTGATCGTTTGCGATCCACCAGTGATACAATGACAGGCGCACTCAACATGAATGGAAATAGGTGATGAAGAAGCCGCAACAAAGAAATATGTAGATGATAAAGATACTACAATCGATCACAAACTTACCACATTGAGATCTGAATATGACGTTCACGTGAATATGTTCATGAATGTTCGTAGAAATTTTCAGCGAGTTAATAAAATCGCAGATGATTTCTTTGGAAGTTCAGCAGTCGTTGATATAAAACATTTTGACATTAACGCGAGACTCAACGATATTATCAGTGAAATTCCCGATATCGTTAAAAAAAACTAATCTGATTAAAATTCCTCACAAGCAGATCATCAACGTGGTATATACAGTATCACCAGGGTCATTAACATGGTCACAGCAAAATAACACTATCAAACATACTGCGGAAGTTACTGGTGTGTATAGGCTGTCCATGTTCAGCGCTGCAAAATTTAGAATATTTACCACGTATCCATGGCGTCATTCAACCGATAATTTTTCTGGAACCGTATATATTGTATTAAATAAAGATACAGAAGAAATATTCATATTGGAACCATCTGATAAAAAAATAACCGCAGCGTCCTACTGGGGGTGTCTAGAATTTGTCGCTGAAACACCTCAGTTGATTACTTAATACTTTAGAGTATATGATTTCACAAACGTCGGATTTAAATGTTGTAGACAAATACAGATACGAATAAGTGTGTTTGTTACAGACCCAACTGAAAAATATCATTGATTAGTATGATGTAAAAATAAAGAAAATATCGTAAACGCGTTCTTGTTACTGATATAATTGTTTATTCTGCATCTGCCGTAGTTGCTGGAATCGGACCATTATCAGCCGTATACATAATAGCGCTGCCAGCACTGGGAATTAGTGTTGCAGTTATACCCGGTGTTGCTGGTGTTCTTAATATAATAGCAAAAAAGATAAATATGTGTGCGACTGATAAATTACATGAATATCAAATGTTATTATCAGTGGAAACACACGCACACCCCAAATTATCATCTCTGAAATCATCAGGACTCAATGATGGAATAATATCAGATCAGGATTTTGCAGAAATGCTCCTGATTTACAAATCAGGGGTTTACCACGACCCCTCTGGTTTGGCAACTGGAAATCAAAACCCGCCGTCTCCTGCAAAGACAGAATCATCTAATTTAAATCAATAAGTAAATAATAAAATGACTACACCACAAGAACTCCTCCAACAAATCGTCGCTAATACAACACCAACAACCACGATGATAGCAACGAGCTCAACTAATCCTGATTTCGACATTGTCTTTCCAACGGCAATTCCAGCAAAAGAAATAGCATTAGCACAATTAAGAGTATATCATAGTTCAAAGTCATCTGGTGTGTTGTCTGCAAATAATTCGTTAGTGTTTTCTTATAAAAATAAACCCGATGGAACTCCAGACTGGTAAGTTGTTGATATTCCTACGGGCAGTTATCAAATCAAACAGATCAATGATGAATTCCAACGCAGAATTAAATCTATCACAGGACAAGAATCTAAAATCGCTATTACGGTTCATGAGCCAACATTATAATCTGCGATAGAAATATCAACACCAGACTATGCCGTAGATATATATCAATCATCGATCAGAACTGTATTAGGATGGCCATAGGTAGCACCAGTTTATCAAGGACCACCAGAACCTAAACGAGTTGATTTCACCACAAACAAACGAATATTGTTTTTAATAATTCACTTCCGGAATATCGAAAAACCTTACTATGGAAGACTACGGAATACCGAGAAGATGGCGTCTGATGGTACAAAACTTAATAGAATATGGAGAACATTATATGATTATAATTATGATGATAAAAAAAAAAAAAACATTCATAGACGAAACATTTATTAATTCGTTTTCTATCGTGATTAAATCCAAGTTAAGACAATCAATTAGTAAACTGCGAAATTTATTTTCCAGTGTTGCACAATATCACAACGATGATGCAAAACAAGGAATCATCGCAATTACAACATCTAAACCAGGTTGTATCAGACCTCATATATATTAATAAACTTATCATTCAAACGGTGATTGCCGATGGTGATAAATTCATTGATTATTCTACAGTAATCGATTTTGCACTTTCCCCTAAGACGATAACACTTAAACAATTGTTTCTCCGATATTGCAAGATCACAGAAGAACAATTACCAAAATTTATAATACCAGAATTTGACGAAGGCGAGGTAAAAAAATCAGTCATCGACGTCATTGATGAAAATTTTCCCAAGATCATAGACGCATGGATAAAAATATCTCCCCGGCGAGTATTCTCAGACAGGACAATGATCCATAAGGTAGAGGTCGTCATATATCACCAGGTGTTGTCGCAATCACATCAACGATCGCAGTTAATTTGGTGTCTGATGCTATGGTGTGTGACGGAAGTTATCAGGTAGATACTGAAAAATCCATACAAGCACAGCAAAGATATATCTTATATTCATTTACCCCCGAAGTCCCTCCCGGGTTTTTGATTGTGTCAGTACCAGTTAACCCAGTTTATCTGCGATGTCATAATCCGCTATTATCACGGATACATTTTACACTTACTGACCAAGCCGGCCACTTACTTGATCTACGCCAGTCAGTTCTGGCAATAAGTTTGTATGTGAAATCATGACTGATCTCTTCTCAAATTTACTTACACAAATAAATATAATGGATGGAATGATTGAAGAGATTAAAAAAGTAACCCATGCACAACAATTGATGGTGTGTTATTATTGTCTCAACAAACTTCGTAGTTAGATTATCGATGATGTAATCGATATAGTAGAAAATTCTCAATTAATGGAAAAAATAAAAAAAAATAAATAAGGATCAAAATAAATGTTATTATCTGAATAAATCTGAATCAGAATAAATATTATAATTTGAATAAATCTGAATCAGAATATAAAACCCTAAAATAAAAATATTTCTGAATCATAATAAATATAATCTGATTCTGAATAAACATTATAATCTGAATCAGATTCAAAATAAATATTATAATCTGAATCTGTGTCAGAATAAATGTTATTATCCAATTAAATATAATCGGAAGAATCAGAATCACAGTAAAAAAAAATGTAATCAGAATCAGAATCAGAATCAGAATAAATATTATAATGAAATTTTATATTTTAATGAAAATCAGACTAAACTCACCTCATCGATGGGGTAAATGGTATTCAAAATAACAAAAATCTCTCTTGATAAAAAGTAAAAAATAAATCAAAATAAAATAAATATATAATATGAATCTGCATGGAATAAAAATAAATATTATACTATGAGTCAGAATCAGAATAAAAGTAAATATTATAATCAGAATCTGATTCATAATCATTCTTGACTTTCATCAGTGACTTTGTCAGTGACTTTACAATCACACATACATTTTTTCAACTGTCGCACACGTGAACTCATAATCTTTTTTGTGTCGTATTCACGTGATAACTCTGATCCAACATTTTCAATCGCGTTTGCGAGTGAAACAAATTTTTGACTGTCTTCATCATCGACATAAAGTAGAGATTGTCTCATGGCCTGTTGAAGTAACTTAATTAATCTATACTCGGCCGCTAGTGTATATCTCCCATCCTATTTCCGTTCCTGTAGCGTTTCAAAATTATTATGATTTTCAGGGTCCAATTGGACAGATAATTCTATATCCTCATTATTTAATGTTTTGATCTCAGAAATAATTGCATGAACATTTTCGGAATTTATTATATAACATATATTTGTTTAAAATAAAATTATTTCTGAATCTAAATCAGAATAAAAATAAAAAATAAATCTGAATCAGAAAAAACTAAATCAGAATAAAACAAAAATAAACAGTAGTTATGATGAGCGGTTATCATTTGCCACTAACCGTTTTGTGGGTCCCTTCATTGATGCCTTTCTTATGGCGGTTACGGGGCACCCTTCAATGATTTTCTTTCTGGCGACATTCTTTCTGAATGTCCTTCAGTGAGATTTAGAGCTACATCACGCTACGGATTATTTTGGAGGCTCCATTTTTCATAGACACGCTCCGGCGAATTTCTAAATGTGCGAAACGAAATTTTAGAAGTTCAGAGGGCTGTCTATGCTTTTAAATTTCATGTACATCACCCACCCAAATGAAACCCCGGGGTGAGTGCAAAACAGCACCCACCACGTTGTTCGATGTGGAGAGAGGTGTACATGAAATCCATTTGGGGATGGAACCCCCACTATATTAGAAAAAATGGCATCATACCGTCACCGTCGACCATACGTCTGTCACGGGAATAGAACCCCAGGCTTCAGTATGAGAATCCAACGTTCTAAACACTGCGCCACGGACCCATTCTTACAAATATATGTTTCAGAAATTATTATGAAGTTACCTATGCTGTATAAGCAGGCAACCTACACGCGATCGGTATACTGAATAATAAATCACAATTATTGTACAATGTAGCGTGGATTTATTTCAATTTCTAAAACATTTTATAAAATATACTGTATAAACTATTTACTTTTGATTAATCGCAGATACATTTTCTGCAGGAAGGTTAAAGTAGATGTATATTATACACTCCCGTAGTCTTACCTGTAAGAGCTAAAAATAACTTACCTGGATTTGTCACACGCAACAGGTGCGTGATTCACATACTGAGGTTACCTAAGTTACCTAACGGGCAGTTGTGGCAAAATGCACACTTATGGAGGGTTCCTACAAGTGATCAGTATATACTGAATAAATCACAATTGTTGTATAATTGAGTTAACTACAGTGTGGATTTATTTCAGTTTTTCACACTGTATACAATATACTATATAAAATGTCTACATTTAATAATCGCGTTAGCTGAAAGTACATTTATAGGCCTATATTACATACTATCTTACCTGTTTTACCTGTGAGAGCTAAAACTAACTTACCTAGATTGCAGTCATATAATATTACGCACTTGCAAGCGGGGCAACTGCTTAATTACTCTAGCGAAGAAATCGTTGCTCGACAGAGTTATCTCCCTTAATCATCTAACACAATAGGGAGATAGTGAAATGTTATTGTTTTGGAATACGCCGATTTGGTTATATTATCTGCGACATATTGTACCGAACGCGTGTGAATATCAAAACATTTTCCAGCTGCATTCATTTATTGAGATACTATTTCTTCGCCAGTCTCTGCTTTCACAGATTTGACAACCCTGGAAAATTTACTAAATTTGCCAGTATCCCTCGTACAGAATTCTGACTGTGAAATAGCTTTTAAGTTACATAAAGAATTATTAAGTTTCCTGTCACTGATGTGATCGATCACAAGTCCGTCCTTGATCACTCCATGAAAACATTCATACACGAATCTATGAGATAAATATCTTTCTATTCTAACATTAAATCTGAGATAACCAGCATTATCAACAACACAGACTGTTTTTTTTCCGTCGACAGTTTCTGATGATACCGTCACGAGCTGCCTCATAATTTTCAGTGATGGAATATTTCACAAATTCATTTTACTCCATTTATATAATAATGTTATTTGTTTAAATTATTATTTTGAAAATCTGGCGAGATAGTCTTCGGCGTTTTTTACTGTCGATTCAATGCCATCGGTATGATTTTTTTTATCATAATATTGTTTCAGCCCTCTGTATTTTTACCACCACATTGCACACACAGCCGCGTTTCTCCTCTGACCCCAACATCACATTTCAAGCATGGTTTTGGTCGTAGACTTCTCCTACGAACAATTTGCATGTGACATCCACAGAATTCATTTACGCATGCCTTGTTGCAAGGAAGTGAAAAACCTATCATGAGCCATTTGCATTTATTCTTTGCTTCAATCATCATATATATAATTAAAGTTTAATTAAATATACATTTGCCTTAATTATAATATGGAGGAATTTACGAGATTATCTCCAATCAAACCCTCTAAAGCCAGATTCGATCTCGACAGAATAACCCCTCAGTTACCAAGGCGAGCTTTAGTTGATTTAACGAATAAAACTTTAATAATCGTATCAGTGAAGCCAAGAAAGAAATTCGCGATGATGGTGCAGCTCATGTATGGTCAACATTCAAAATTGTACACGTCGGCGATGAAATCGCCGTTGTCGCTGATACAATGAATGATAAACGAGCATCTATAATTATTAATTGTCTCGACGTTGCCCGAAAATGTATTTTTAGAATAAAATTTATCGTGGCGACAGACGTCGCTGCGACAGACAACGACACATGGATTATCCGTGACGAACGTAATCCTGTTCGCGTTACTTCTCGTAAGGGCCACACTGCAAATATTGTCACGTTAAATAAAAATTCAAAACTAGGAATACTGACTGAAATTGATAGACCTTATTATGGACGAGCGTACCCTGTAACGGCAGTTGTTATGCAATATATCCACTAAATGATATTCCTAACGTGGATAAACTTCTACCGATGAAAATTCTCTAACAACTTCGTTGTCGTTAAATTGTGTTGCTGAGAGAGTTACAGAACATGTCACAAACGCGAAACGAGGAAACTGTTTAACGGATCTAAGGCGTAAACAAATAAATGAGTGTGCAGAAACAGTTAAAGATACTGTAGCGTCTATCAGCGTCGTTGCTGAACTCCAAAAAAATTAAGGTTTCCAATAAGAGTGAAGACATTAACCGGAGAGATTTTATACGAATCGAAATATAAAAAATGAAGCTTCGATAGAGATTATCGATCATAATGCACATGCGTGGACTTCGGACATAACAATATTTCCTCAAAATCGAACTGTTAAATTCTATAGCGCCGATATCATTGATTTTATCAGAAATATCAATAAGAATGACCCCGTATCCGTGTGGTTGTTTCAGAGTTCAGAATCTGTAAGCTACGATCAGTTTCTAAGGCCTAATGGAGATATTTATCGTATGGAATCTCTTTACGACGAGATGAAAAATCCTACGTTGAAATACACGAACACCGCTGAAATTGGCGCTGATGGCGGTTATGAAATCACTGTCGAACGATTACTCAGTAATTGTTTTACCTTTCCGTCAGTCGCTGCACATGCTGCTCAGAAGAAAAATTCATGGAAACCAACACGATTAGAATTTCTTGAAGACATGCAGCTAAGTTGCATAGAATACGGACATGGCGGATTATGGAATACTAAATACGATTATAAAGATGTTATATCGGTTGATATGGTTAATATCGTTGGTGGTAAGTGAAGCAATTATATCATATCGTCCGCAGAAACAAGTTTGGTTACCACAGCAGAAGAAATATTCTGATGATGAAAATCCTGATATAACTGCTTTTGAGAATAAAATCGCAAAAGATCTCGGGAGAAATATAATTGGTAAATTTACGCAAGGAGGATGATATGATCACAAATGACGTTGTTGTAGATTAATCATCGATGATGCTGAGCTCGATTTTATAATTGCCGATTCAACCGAAAAAAAAAAACAAAACATTTTTATAAGTCGAGAAAATGCTTATTTATCTGATGGAACAAAATTAGATACATACGTGAACTACATTGAAGGTGAATCACCACAGTCCACTCGTTTAAAATCTTCGATGCTTGCATATGTTTCAAAAATTTTTTATCGATGATAAATAGATTTCCTGACACCGCAGTTAGAGTTGCAACAGATTCATTTTATATCAATAAAAAATACACGGAATCTCTGAGACAGTTAAAAATTGGAAATGATGCATCATGGGAGAATGGAGGATAAAACGAGAAATGATTCTTAGTTATTTTGAATCTGCCAATTATATTTCAAAGGATAATTATCGTAAAAATAATCATTTATCGGAATTATCATCGTCTCCATCTGTATATGATGCTGTGACCAGATGTAAGACTGTTTACCTCAATGGACCTGGTGGTTCTGGTAAAACAACACGTACCTTTAAATTATTTAAAAATTTTGATATTGTTGTTTTGACACCCACAGACTCGCTAGAGAAATGAACGAACAAGGAGTTAATTCGTGTACGTATCATAGTTTCCTTCGATGGAAGGGATATGAATGGACTTCACAACGAATGAGTGAGAAATATATTCCTAAGATTATTATCTGGGATGAAATATGTACGGTATCGTTGGAAGTATTAAAAATATTTCTTGATTGGTTGTTAACGAGAAATACTGCTGTTATCATGTGTGGTGATCATGGTCAACCACCGCCTTTTGTTGGATCATCTCCGCACCAATGGCTGAAAAAGTTCGTAGATTATTATGAGGAGATAACTGATGATCAATGAGCTATTGAGAAACAGCTGAAAGAATTTAAAAGACTAATCAGACTGAAGCCAGATAAAATTCAATGTGAAATAATGCATGAAGTGATTCCAGAGATTACGATGAATGATTTTTGGAATTTATGGAAACCTGATGATTTGATGGTTGCAAGTAGGAAGATAGTTCGTGACATGCTTCAGCAAATATTATTTCTGTTACATAAAGAAAAGTTTTCAGATTTACCTGTGCCGCTTTGTTATCGCCCAGCAGATGCACGAAAACAAAATATTAAGGTTGAATGAATGAGAAACAAAAACTCGTTCTTAATGATCTTGTTGTTGTTGTGAATGCATTAACGATGGACAAAACTCCGTGGACGCTAGGATACGCAATAACGATTCACTCATCGCAGGGTTTAACTTTGTCTGATACAAATATCTGGATTGTTGATGATAGGATCAAATAGTGGAATTTAGTTTATCTAGCAGTGTCGAGAGTCAGAAAAATATCTCAGTTACGAAGGGTTGTAATGGATCGTATAATGATCGATGAAATTATCACTAACGATACTGAAGTCAACAATAGAGTTGTCGAGAAGAAATTAGCTGGTTATCGACAATCTGACGCAAAAAATAAACATAATTTTGATCTCGATATTGAATTTATTACGACACTGAAACGACAGAATAATAATTGTGCGAGTTGTAATACAGTAATGTCATGGCAGTATTCAAATAATGATCCAAGACAATTTCCCGAGGATAGAATTAAGAGTAATCTCGGTCACACACGCGAAAATGTGATGTTGACATGTCTTGAGTGTAATCGACGTAGGGGTTTTGGTGTTCAGCTTTTCGGAAGTGAAGGCGGTAGTAATTGTGTATCTTCCGGAATTGCTTGTAATTGTTCGCGTACAAATCCGCGCTGAGGAGCAGTTGAATCTAGTCCGTAAATTGCAAGTCTTCCCGTGGATCTCACCACGCTGGAAATTTTATGTGTGGTCACACTCCAAATAGTATCAGTTGCTCTTTTTTTACCACCCTCAAGTTCACCAGGTTCATATAAATATCTTACAGTTACATTAACTAGCACTGGTTGTTTTGAAGAAGAATCACGTCATTGTATTGGTATATGTGTTTTGTGATCGCATTAATGGGTTTCATAGAAGTCGTACGAGTAATTTCATTATTTAACGCAGCTATCACACATTGTAGTCTTGCAACTCATTCATGAGATCTTATATCTGTGGATATTTCCTTCGCATATTGATATCCAAATAGTCTCTCAGCAAGTGTTCGATTAAATCGCTCAACGATTGCCTGATCGCGATGAATTGCGGTATGCCCTCGTCTGATTTTGACATTATGTTTTTTCATCAGAGATGATACTGCACCAAGACATTCTTTGCCAGGATCAACCTGTAGTAGCTGACGCCATCGTAGACCACCACGTTGACAAATTCGTTCAAATGCTGATGCAACTTCAGTTGCTGTTTTTGTCGATAATGGTTCTACTTCTTTATATCTACTTGCAACGTCAACGGTAGTTAACGCTTAGTTGTATGTGCGTGATTGACGTCTACTTGTTTTAATAGTATCATGTGGTAAAAATAAAATGTCTGCCTGATGAACTTCATTGGGAACTCTGACATCAAAATGTGCGTACTGAATTTTTTTAGGTGGTGGTGGATAAATTTGCCATATTGCCTGTCGTGATAACCAATTTTCAGCAACAGAACGTGTGACCTTTGCTGCTTCAGCAAGTTTACTAATCGCTGCTCTACCCCTTCAATATCCTCTTGGGCTATAATAAATCGATTCCATTATAATAGTTATCTATGATTGAATTGCCAGCCCCTAAAACTAGTTTACCTTTCATCGCAGATTCTACTAGGAAGCTAGCAAGTTTTTCACTGAGAGATTTATTTTTATGGAATTCAACTACACATCTACAATATGTCGTTGTTGTAAATCTTTACTTTTATACACAGCATCACGAATGTGGCACGCTTGATCAATCACATTTATTGGATACTCTCCTGGTCTTGGTTGGTCTCGTTCGTCAAGTCGAATATCAAGTCGGGTTCCAGGGCCACAATAATTATATGTTTTTCTCCTGGATATTTAGCTCATGGAGTTCCTGGTAATTTTCCCATTGAAGCAGCGATATCACCACGCCTGACATCCGTCAAGCGAGACGAAATAAATCTGTATTTGTTTGCACCACATTCTACACACTTGCCTGTAAGCGCACGCTTTTATTTTATTTATTTTTTTTTTTATTTTTTATTTTTTTTTTTTTTTTTTGTTATTACTGTTGTTAATCCACTGGTAGGGGTGGATGCTCTGCATCGAACACAATATAAATTCATATTAATTATTCTATTTGTACAACATGGATGTCACTGACTTCTCAGCGACACGAAAGAAAGAGCCAATCAAGCATCATGCAACGCTACCAAATTCTATCAGAGCAATTATAATAGGTCCATCTGGGCCTGGTAAGACGCAATTATTGCTTAATCTGATAATGAGATGACTTTAGTGGGATAAGGTGTATTTGGTGGCACCATCCGTAGATGATCAGCGATACCACGATGTGCTTAAAGATTTTATTGAAGAATCGAAGTCGTCGTTGTATGAAGATAATGATGATAACGATATTATTGATTTTATCACCAATATTGATGAAGCTCCATCTGTGGATGATCTCGATTGGAAGTATTAATAATCTCGTAGTATACGACGATGTGATGCTGGACAAACAATCAAATCCAGCTACGATATTTTCTCGAGGCAGACACAAAAACACAGATGTTATATATGTTACTCAGCGATATACACAAATACCTAATGTAATCAGAGATAACTGCAATATCTTAGTTGTGTTTAATGGAGTCGATATACATACTCTGCGAAACATTCATCAGACTTGGTGTTCAGGGGATATGGATATGATTAAATCGTGCTAAATCCGTGTGGGGTAGCTTGTGCTTTTGAAAAGAAGTTTTTGAATTTTGATTAAATTCAAAAACTTCTTTTCAAAAGCACACGCTACTCCACATGGATTTATCACGATAAATTTACATGATTCTAGGTCGAGGTATCGTGTAAGTCACAATAAAATTTTGATTGAAAAACATAGCAGCATCGAAGGAGACGACAAAGACTGAGTGAGCGCGTGAGTAAACAAACATGCCATAAAAATGAAAACATAAATGTTAAAAAATAAAGTAACAAAAATAAACTAACCCAATTGGAAACGTTTCGGGTTAGTTGGAGACTTCGGTTTTGGCGTTATTGACGTCTGTATTTTCATCTCTGTTAGAAGCTTTACTTTTCGGCGAAATCTCTAATTGAAAATTTTTTAGGATTCGCCCACCCTGCTCCTATGAAAATGTGAAGTCGACGTTTTCGGATCTATTGGGTTTATGCCTTCTATACCATATGTCTTCTCCATCTTCTTAGTCGCTCGTGCAGAGCGAGTGTATTTCCAGTGCACACAAATATGACGCGAAAGGGTATCTAAAATCAAAGCTCGCAAGGTTTTGAAATCAATCCGAGACAAAACCTCGCATGCGTTTTAACCCAAAAACGCCTCATAGTAACCGGCACGAGACTCGATATCGCTTTCCTATAATTTATGACGCAATATTGTATGGTACGCCCAACTCTCTCAAACCAGGATTTGAATAACGAACATAAGCCTGTGATTATAACTAAGTAGATTAAAACATCTTGCAATGAATGTTCGTGCAAGTGTTGTGGAAATCCACCAATTAATTTAGGAGACGTATTAGGAGGAGTAGCTATAGCAAACTTGTATTTAAAACTTGGCTGGATGTCAACCGAAAGTGCTCTTCTGATATATGACCAGAAGAGATAAAAATTGAAAATTATTTCTTTTCTTTTTTATTAGACTTGAAACCTAGTAAGTTATTGGACCAGCAAAAATTTGACATGGCCCGATTAGAAAATATCAAGGTGCCATTAAGCTCATATAACTGAATCCTAGATTGAACTCTGTTGACAGGTACAGATATTGTCTAGACAGAAAGGACACAGATAAATATTTCATTCGATATAAGCTTGCCCCGCCCAACGTTCTCATATACTAATGCACTTGCCCTGCATATTTTGTCAACTTGTAATACGCGTTTAAGTTATCAATTATTCTATCGCTGTCCTACAACTGAAAAATAAAACAAAGTATTATGGTAAAAACGAAAATAATTTAGTTCACATTAATGTGACTACTTTCTTTCTTAAAGTTCATATTTTTTATTCATCATTTTGGTCTTCGCTTGTATGCAAATGAGGCAAACTACTCCTTGCATGCTAAAATATCTGAACTCATTTTACCAGGATATGACAAATGAATACAATAACGCCAAAATATCCAAATGCAATTAAAACAATAAGTGATGAATTTCGAATAAAATCTACAATTTGGCATCTAAAATTTTCAAGGCTTATCCTATTGTTTGCTAATATTCACGATGACGTCATTGCTGTCTGCCTGTGTAACAATTATTGCAGTACAAACAAGACAAATGACTTGTTTCTACCAAAGGCAATCACAAAATTGCACAGTCTAATGTTAATACGAGTAATAAATAGCTTTCAATAAACAAGAGAATGAGGAGAATTACACAGACAAATCACTGGCAGATAATACATAAAGTCTGCAGCTAGATCAGCAAAGCTGTAGGGTTCAGTACTGCCTGTGCAATTGTGCCAATGACCTTTATTTTTCCTTTGAGGCACATAAAAGTTTCCTCTATGACGCGACTAAAACGCCCACTTCGAGAAAAAGAAATAAGCAAAATCGTTAAGATGATATTTGTTTGGATGACTCAAATGCAGCATTAACTTACTATGTAATGGCAAAAAAGGCATACAATTTTAATTTCATTGGCGTAGAAATGTCTTGATGAATTGATTAGCTGGGTCACCATTGAAGAGCACATGGCTAGTTGTCATTGAAAGAACATGTAGAGAAGAGAAAATGAATTTTTCAGCAACAGTCATTCCTATATTAATATCCAAAGCAGTTTAGACGAAGGTGAAAAGTAAAATATTCCATTGTCCAAAACAAATTGTAAATGGTAATCAAAGGTTACATAGGCATGTGTAATTAAAATATCTGCATGAATTCTTACGACAGGGTAGTTGATAACGATCAAATCTGCTCGAGTCGTGGATTTAATAATTTCTGCAATAAATATTCGCTTTAACAAAATTATATTCTTTGAATCCGTCATGGCTAAGTTTCATACCCTAATGCACTCTGAAAAAAAAAGGTTTGTTTTGTACTCCATTTTTGGTACCGATAAATCTTTTCTTAAACTTTTGCAAAAATTTTTTAGTTAATAAGAAAATGATGCATAATTAATCTTTTGCATTCCAGTGCAAAATTTTAATTTACAAACCAAAGCAATTACATGCAGCCGTACAAAGTTGGAGCCATCGTACATTTTAATGATCAGGTAGAAGATAAATTCAGACCAGAGTGATCTTGGTAACGAAATCACGATTCACTTAAGCAATGTCCCAGTTGTACCGTTTGACATTTTAGCTCATAGTCTATTTAAAATGTAAACTCTTTTACCTTTAATCGGTATTATACAGTCAGTATTGTGCTGACATAATATTAAAGTAGTTAACTAATATTTTTACAGGGCAAAATGTAAATAAAGCTATACTAAAACGTTTGTTTATAATAACATCAAAGTAGAGTTACTATCTTTAAGCTGATAAAAATCAGAGATTATGTTCGCATTGTCAGCACAGAGATTGTTTATGCATAAAATGTTTACTCTGACTAGCCAAAACAGGAGAGGCCTCAAACGAAAAGCATTAAGCATGCAGTCATCTAATATAACTCCTATGCTCATTCAAACATACAATATATAGTTAATCTGTACATGTCATTGATATAGAACTTTTGCTATTCAATAAGCTACTTCCAACTGTAGGAGTCTGAAATAGCCTCCTAATTAGGACTGAAGAAATATATGTTGTTATAAACACATCTTAGTGAATAATAGCATACAGGTCACAGTGACCTTCTTTCATTGTAATACTTTATTCTTTAGCCTTGTTCAGAGATATTTATCGTCCTATTAGATTAAACATTCTGGAAAGTCTAGAATATTAAAGGGAACAAACAAACCCAGTCTGAATCCCATAGCATAAGCGCAATCAAAATGGCAGTCCTCGAACACATGGACCCAGACGACCTGTGAAACAACAGAGCTGAGTGGGAGGAGAGCATCTCGCAATAGTGACCGATAAGTACTATATTACTAAATATACTTTTGCTCACCCTTACCCACCAAATCAAAAACAAGCATATATACAAAGCAATTCTTCATTACCTATCACTACCTTGCTAAATGTCGAAGCGAGGAGGAGCTCAGCACAGTTAAACAAGACCCACCTGTTATCTTCATCTTCCTCTGGCTTGTAAGGTGAGGCTTGATTTTCCAGTTCCACGTCAATGTGTTCAGTAGATCACCTCGGGGCAGGGCATACAATTTCAGCAACTCCAAACGATAAATAATATGACGTCCCCTGTAGCATCGTTTGCAGGAGGACGTAAAATGCTTCTTGTTAGTCTTGGACCGTCTGATGGAATATGAAATTCTCCATCATTCGAATTTGATTACAAGCACGTAGATGATGTAGCTCCAAATCTGCAACATCAGTATCATGATGGATTCAACGCATGGACATACATGGCACCATCATTGTGATGGTATCGTTGCCCCACATCCCGTATAGGTTCAAAGGGATCATATGGAATCGGGGATACCTTTCTGACCCCTCCTAGTTGAAAGCGTATACACCGACTATCTGTCAGCATTAGGGTTGATCGTTTACATTGAGATTGATGCTGGGGGGGGGAGTCGTATTGATCAGATCCCTGTCCTCGTTGCGATGATGAAGCTTTAATAACTACTGGCCTGTACCTGAAGACTGATGCGTGATGTCCAGTGGTCTGTGAATAACCCATTAGGAGACTTTGATCTGAGCCATTCTCCAAAACATATAGCAAAAAGAAAAATATGGACTATGATAATGCGTGATGTGAGATCTCCATTACAAACATTTCTGATGATAATGGGCAGTGTGAGACCTTCTGAAATGAAATGCATTGTAATAAATGGTGTCAGACCTCATAAGCTCATCTCATGGTTTCATCGTATTTTATTAAATAATGTATTCAATATATATATATATATATATATATATATATATATATATATATATATATATATATATATATATATATATATATATATATATATATATATATATATATATATATATATATATAATTCCAATTTTTATAAATGAAACGGATTTTCTGCAATATGATTGGATGTAAACGGTAACGTGATGTTGATCTGGAAATTTTTACACATCGATAAATTCTGGGACTGCTTTCTGTTTACAATATAAACAAACATTGCAAACACAACATTGTGAAACGATTGTTTCATCTTTCAAACTTTTAATTCAGCAAATCAATATAACTAATACTTTTTATATACTTTTTCCAATATTCTTTGATTGAAATGCATAGTTTACTATACAATTTAGCGTTCGCCTGCTACATAGTCGAGCAAAATGGCCGATTACGGTGATTTTTCACTGCAATTATCTGCGGAGTTTTTTTAAACAATTAGATGACAATGAGTTAAAAGAAGTAATAGCAGCGATTGAAGCAGATGGAGATGGATTTGATTATATTGCGATGGATGTTACAAGCACTGAAAATGAAACAGAGATTAAAAATTCCCTCGCAGAGCACCCCATGACTTCCGTCACCCTAGCCATACACAACAGCAACAATAATAGCGTGGGAACTGGGACAGTCAATTTTGAGGCTGCTGAGGGATATAAACCAAGATTCAAGAAATTATCTGAGGAGGACTTAAAAGCTATTGAAATAAAACAATAATCAGAGGCTACTAAACGAAACCCAAAATGGGGCATTGGCGTTTTCAATGGCAATTTTTTTATTTTTTTAAATTTTGTTTGCTTGTTTTCAAACGTGTGTGGGTGTTGGTGGCATAGTGTGAATATGACCACTTACACAAAATTAAAACAATATTTATGAGACCATTATTCAAAGACTGAATAAAATTTTTAAATGGTAAAAATACAAGAAAAAGATAATCAGATTATCGCATGAAATATCTTTGATGGATAGATCTTGAACATATATATTAACATACTACATTCTTTGTTGACATGACAATGTTATCATAATATCTCCAAAACGTGACTTAACACAATTGAAAAATGTATATAATAATCCATAAAGTGATTGTTTTGTCATAATATTTTTGGATGTGTAGTCATTAATTTCAATGAAAAAGTGATTACATAACTTTTTGCGTTGCTATTCTTCTTCTCAAGAAATAAATCTTCTGCATAAATTTGAAAGACTTTAAATGTTGAAGGATATAATTACTAATGTCACCATATTACATACATAAATCCCAATCATAGGTATATAATATATGTACAAATTGCAGGACATGTTGTCTTTATGTGTATTTCAAAATGATCTTGCCAAGTGTAATAATTGTATTGTTATGAATATGTTTCTATTTACTTACAGCTTGGTGTTTTGAAATTATTGGATACAAACTTCAACACAATCAGACCAGATGAGCTGAGTGGACACTTAAGAAGATTCTACACTGAGGCCCAACCAAAATTTTTATCACCAAGGGTCACTGAAATGCCAGCCGATCAGGCACAAGAATATCACAAGAATTCCTTGAAAAATGTTCGTGCAGCCATAAACAGATACTTGAAATAAAATGGAAAAGATATTGACATTGTCAAAGACACAGAATTCAAAAATGCTAATTCAATGTTAAATGCAAAACTGAAACTGAATTTAAAATCAGGTATTACTAGGCCAACCCAGCACTACCAAGTAATTTCACTGGAAGAATTAGCAAAATTCAATGCGTATCTTCAAAGATTTAACCCTGTTGCCCTTCGATTCAAAATATGGTATCTGCTGGCTATTCATTTGGTGACCAGAGGTATAGAATTTCACCACCAACTGACTCCAACTTCCTTAAAATTTGAAAATGATGAATCTGGCATGGAGTACATTACTCTAAATCGAGAAACACTTCAAAAAAAGCACCAAGGTGGTGTTGAAGAGAAGCTTCAAGAAACATCAGACAAAAGAATGTATGCAACTGGCGCAAACACTTGCCCAGTGAAATCTGTAAATATTTTCCTTCAGAAATGTGACAAAGCAGCAAAGGCCTTATTTACGCAATGCAGTAAAGAATCACTAAGATCTCCTGAATTGGCTGACAAATGGTATACCTGTGAATCGGTCAAACCAAAGTAATTCTGCTTATTCATGCCAGACATATGCAAGAATGAAGGAGTGCAACGCTATACTGGTCACTCACTCTGTGCAACAGCAATTCAAGCTATGAGTGATGCTGGGTTTGAAACCAGAAATATTTTGTTTACGACAGACCACAAGCCTCACGCTAAAAACTTACCGTCGAAGACCTAGCACTGAACAAAAACAACTAATTAGTCCAGTTTTGGAAAATATGGCTAATGGTGGTCAAGCTCTTTCTGTATCAGACCCTAACACCAACAACCCTTTCACTTCAGATCAAAGTCAGCAACCATTGATAAACTCTCCAATCCGAAGCTTGAACACTCTAATCGCACAGTCCTTCCAGCACTCCAATACTCAACTATGCAACCAAACAAAACATATGGCCAGTTTTGCGAGCAACTCTACATTTAGTAACTGCACATTAAATTTCACCTTAGATAACTAAAAGGGTCTTGTTAAGTATTAACGCTTTTGAAAATGATATAAAATGTTATTCCTGTACAAAATGTAGTTCATTATTCCCTTTATTTTGGTAAGGGATAACATCATCTTGTTCATATTTCCATGTTGTTCATTGATAAAATCCATAATGATTTAAGTTTTGCTTGGAAATTTAATTTAGCCCACTTGTTCTATCTCTCTCAGTTTGTTATTATGTAAGGCCATTGTCATCTGACGTAGCAGATAGGACTGACTAAAATTAAACAAGAATGTTGTTATTTTTTTAAATAAAAAGAAATGTGCTGACACTAGGAGTAGCCATTGCTTAAGATGTAAAATATGAAGTTTATGAATAAATGTAATTGTGACAGTTGTCACATCTTATTTCACGTTAGATCACTGAACAGGTCTTGTTAAGTATTAACGTTGTTGAGAATGACATAAAATGTTATTCCTGTATACAATTTATTTCATTGTTACCTTTATTTTAGTAATGGATAGCATCATCTTGTTCATATTTCCATGTTGTTCATTGATAAAATCCATAATGATTTCAGGTTTGATTGGAAATTTAATTTAGCACACTTGTTCATTTCGTATCAGCTATTATTATGTAAGGTCATGGTCATCAGACGTACCAGAAGGGACTGACTAAAATTGAACAAGAATGTTGCAAATAAACGAAATGTGTTGAAACCATGGGTAGCCATTG